>CALYLW010000740.1:132500-302645 GCA_944989445.1 Ampullaceana balthica | reverse complement strand
ATACAAACAAGTGTACTAAACATTGATTGGCGCTATACAAACAAGTGTACTAAACATTGATTGGCGCTATACAAACAAGTGTACTAAACATTGATTGGCGCTATACAAACAAGTGTACTAAACATTGATTGGCGCTATACAAACAAGTGTACTAAACATTGATTGGCGCTATACAAACAAGTGTACTAAACATTGATTGGCGCTATACAAACAAGTGTACTAAACATTGATTGGCGCTATACAAACAAGTGTACTAAACATTGATTGGCGCTATACAAACAAGTGTACTAAACATTGATTGGCGCTATACAAACAAGTGTACTAAACATTGATTGGCGCTATACAAACAAGTGTACTAAACATTGATTGGCGCTATACAAACAAGTGTACTAAACATTGATTGGCGCTATACAAACAAGTGTACTAAACATTGATTGGCGCTATACAAACAAGTGTACTAAACATTGATTGGCGCTATACAAACAAGTGTACTAAACATTGATTGGCGCTATACAAACAAGTGTACTAAACATTGATTGGCGCTATACAAACAAGTGTACTAAACATTGATTGGCGCTATACAAACAAGTGTACTAAACATTGATTGGCGCTATACAAACAAGTGTACTAAACATTGATTGGCGCTATACAAACAAGTGTACTAAACATTGATTGGCGCTATACAAACAAGTGTACTAAACATTGATTGGCGCTATACAAACAAGTGTACTAAACATTGATTGGCGCTATACAAACAAGTGTACTAAACATTGATTGGCGCTATACAAACAAGTGTACTAAACATTGATTGGCGCTATACAAACAAGTGTACTAAACATTGATTGGCGCTATACAAACAAGTGTACTAAACATTGATTGGCGCTATACAAACAAGTGTACTAAACATTGATTGGCGCTATACAAACAAGTGTACTAAACATTGATTGGCGCTATACAAACAAGTGTACTAAACATTGATTGGCGCTATACAAACAAGTGTACTAAACATTGATTGGCGCTATACAAACAAGTGTACTAAACATTGATTGGCGCTATACAAACAAGTGTACTAAACATTGATTGGCGCTATACAAACAAGTGTACTAAACATTGATTGGCGCTATACAAACAAGTGTACTAAACATTGATTGGCGCTATACAAACAAGTGTACTAAACATTGATTGGCGCTATACAAACAAGTGTACTAAACATTGATTGGCGCTATACAAACAAGTGTACTAAACATTGATTGGCGCTATACAAACAAGTGTACTAAACATTGATTGGCGCTATACAAACAAGTGTACTAAACATTGATTGGCGCTATACAAACAAGTGTACTAAACATTGATTGGCGCTATACAAACAAGTGTACTAAACATTGATTGGCGCTATACAAACAAGTGTACTAAACATTGATTGGCGCTATACAAACAAGTGTACTAAACATTGATTGGCGCTATACAAACAAGTGTACTAAACATTGATTGGCGCTATACAAACAAGTGTACTAAACATTGATTGGCGCTATACAAACAAGTGTACTAAACATTGATTGGCGCTATACAAACAAGTGTACTAAACATTGATTGGCGCTATACAAACAAGTGTACTAAACATTGATTGGCGCTATACAAACAAGTGTACTAAACATTGATTGGCGCTATACAAACAAGTGTACTAAACATTGATTGGCGCTATACAAACAAGTGTACTAAACATTGATTGGCGCTATACAAACAAGTGTACTAAACATTGATTGGCGCTATACAAACAAGTGTACTAAACATTGATTGGCGCTATACAAACAAGTGTACTAAACATTGATTGGCGCTATACAAACAAGTGTACTAAACATTGATTGGCGCTATACAAACAAGTGTACTAAACATTGATTGGCGCTATACAAACAAGTGTACTAAACATTGATTGGCGCTATACAAACAAGTGTACTAAACATTGATTGGCGCTATACAAACAAGTGTACTAAACATTGATTGGCGCTATACAAACAAGTGTACTAAACATTGATTGGCGCTATACAAACAAGTGTACTAAACATTGATTGGCGCTATACAAACAAGTGTACTAAACATTGATTGGCGCTATACAAACAAGTGTACTAAACATTGATTGGCGCTATACAAACAAGTGTACTAAACATTGATTGGCGCTATACAAACAAGTGTACTAAACATTGATTGGCGCTATAAAAAGTGGGGGGGGGCAGAGAGGGGAAGAAATGTTTTACTCTACTTTGTTATTTTATTTGTTTTTCTTGTTGGAAGCTTTCAGGTCTGTGAGCCTTGAATGACATTAAAGTACAACACAAATATTTGAGATGAACAAAACTTGTCGATGGTATCATTAACTTTACACGATTTCATTGTGGTCCACAGTTAACATCATGGGTCCACAGTTAACATCATGGGTCCACAGTTAACATCATGGGTCCACAGTTAACATCATGGGTCCACAGTTAACATCATGGGTCCACAGTTAACATCATGGATCCACAGTTAACATCATGGGTCCACAGTTAACATCATGGGTCCACAGTTAACATCATGGGTCCACAGTTTACATCATGGGTCCACAGTTAACATCATGGGTCCACAGTTAACATCATGGGTCCACAGTTAACATCATGGGTCCACAGTTAACATCATGGGTCCACAGTTAACATCATGGATCCACAGTTAACATCATGGGTCCACAGTTAACATCATGGGTCCCTGGTCCCAGCACAGGACTTGAAAACACTCAAATATTACTTTGTTTACTTGTTGCGCTAAGTAGACTGTAAACAAGGCCACGGTTTAACAACACACGGTTTAACAACACACGGTTTAACAACACACGGTTTATTTATCAACGCTGGTGATCACAATAAATAGTTACATGAATACTACAAGAGCTGTCATGGCTGGCTGTTACACAATACTTCGTTACATGAATGCTACAAGAGCTGTCATGGCTGGCTGTTACACAATACATCGTTACATGAATGCTACAAGAGCTGCTAGATTTTGCCATAACGGTGCTGAAAGCCTAAAACCACAGCACAAAATTGATTTTTAAAAAAAAATCCGAGAATCATCTGTCTGTGATGTGGTAATTGTTTAGTTTGCATGCAGTATCTTGCTACAATGTAACAATCAAAGTTTTACCAAACCATTTCAAGTCTTAAGCAGTGGCGTAGCTTGTGGGGAGGGGGGAGGAAGATTCCTTGGCCGCAAAATTTCTGTGGGGGGGGGTGAAATTAAAATAGTCCGATGCCCGCCATGATACGCTTTACATTAAGACAGTCATCATTGAACAGTGTCATCATTGAACAGTGTCATCATTGAACAGTGTCATCATTGAACAGTGTCATCATTGAACAGTGTCATCATTGAACAGTGTCATCATTGAACAGTGTCATCATTGAACAGTGTCATCATTGAACAGTGTCATCATTGAACAGTGTCATCATTGAACAGTGTCATCATTGAACAGTGTCATCATTGAACAGTGTCATCATTGAACAGTGTCATCATTGAACAGTGTCATCATTGAACAGTGTCATCATTGAACAGTGTCATCATTGAACAGTGTCATCATTGAACAGTGTCATCATTGAACAGTGTCATCATTGAACAGTGTCATCATTGAACAGTGTCATCATTGAACAGTGTCATCATTGAACAGTGTCATCATTGAACAGTGTCATCATTGAACAGTGTCATCATTGAACAGTGTCATCATTGAACAGTGTCATCATTGAACAGTGTCATCATTGAACAGTGTCATCATTGAACAGTGTCATCATTGAACAGTGTCATCATTGAACAGTGTCATCATTGAACAGTGTCATCATTGAACAGTGTCATCATTGAACAGTGTCATCATTGAACAGTGTCATCATTGAACAGTGTCATCATTGAACAGTGTCATCATTGAACAGTGTCATCATTGAACAGTGTCATCATTGAACAGTGTCATCATTGAACAGTGTCATCATTGAACAGTGTCATCATTGAACAGTGTCATCATTGAACAGTGTCATCATTGAACAGTGTCATCATTGAACAGTGTCATCATTGAACAGTGTCATCATTGAACAGTGTCATCATTGAACAGTGTCATCATTGAACAGTGTCATCATTGAACAGTGTCATCATTGAACAGTGTCATCATTGAACAGTGTCATCATTGAACAGTGTCATCATTGAACAGTGTCATCATTGAACAGTGTCATCATTGAACAGTGTCATCATTGAACAGTGTCATCATTGAACAGTGCCATCATTGAACAGTGTCATCCAAGACCAAATGCTGCAGCTGTGATAGGTCACGGCACTACATAAAGCGATGCCGTTGAAAAGATTCGGCTGTGATTTGTCACAGCACCACATAAAGCGATGCCGTTGAAAAGATTCAGCTGTGATTGGTCACGGCACCACATAAAGCGATGCCGTTGAAAAGATTCAGCTGTGATTGGTCACGGCCGTCACGGCACCACATAAAGCGATGCCGTTGAAAAGATTCAGCTGTGATTGGTCACGGCACCACATAAAGCGATGCAGTTGAAAAGATTCAGCTGTGATTGGTCACGGCACCACATAAAGCGATTCAGTTGAAAAGATTCAGCTGTGATTGGTCACGGCACCACATAAAGCGATGCCGTTGAAAAGATTCAGCTGTGATTGGTCACGGCACCACATAAAGCGATTCAGTTGAAAAGATTCAGCTGTGATTGGTCACGGCACCACATAAATCGATGCCGTTGAAAAGATTCAGCTGTAGATTACAATTGGCTTCTGAATCTTTACAAGTGGGAGTTTTACTCATTTGTTATCACATTAAGAATTTATTTATAAAACTCTATATCAACTGTCATTTGTGAAAGGAGTTTCTCAAAATGTTATACAAAGCCACGGTGAAAAAAGTGTAATTGAGAAACGTTTCACTCTAGCTTATAATGTGAACAAATTAAATCCCAAGGCTTTAAATTAAATTTGAATGCTTTAAGAGATTTTATGGATTGTTTTTTACTGATAAGTTCAGTGCATGCACTTTAATACTTATTAAATTATCAATGTTGATAAATTGTATGCATGAGCCAGCATTGCAATTGTCTGAAGGAAGCGACTGCTATCTGTCCACAGGCCACAAGTTAACGGCGTGACATGCTCACCTTGCCACGACAACCCACGCCACGCCCCTGTTATAAGGTAAATAGATTAACAGCGGGGTGGTGGAGCCACATCTGAAAAAAAAATCTTATTTAGATCCGTCATCCATGTCGGCTGACTAAATATTTGGGGCCGGTGTTGATCAAGATTCGATTACAGGTATCGTATTTTGAAAAGCAAGTCCAGTGACCGTGCAATCAGCAGTGACGATAAGATCTGACATGGACAGGCTGTGATAACTCAGTAACCGTGCATCTAACAAATCACTCGCAATAGCTGAACCAGATTTGTGATTATTTATGGCTGTTAATAAATCGCACATTGCCCATCGTGTAGGTCTAACACTGGCTCAGCTTTGATTGCTTCGAACACTGGCTCAGCTTTGATTGCTTCTAACACTGTCTCAGCTTTGATTGCTTCTAACACTGGCTCAGCTTTGATTGCTTATAACACTGGCTCAGCTTTGATTTCTTCTAACACTGGCTCAGCTTTGATTGCTTCTAACACTGGCTCAGCTTTGATTGCTTCGAACACTGGCTCAGGTTTGATTGCTTCGAACACTGGCTCAGCTTTGATTGCTTCGAACACTGGCTCAGCTTTGATTGCTTCTAACACTGGCTCAGCTTTGATTGCTTCTAACACTGGCTCAGCTTTGATTGCTTCTAACACTGGCTCAGCTTTGATTGCTTCTAATACTGGCTCAGCTTTGATTGCTTCTAACACTGGCTCTAGATCTAAATACGGAAATCTGGGGTCTATTAACCACCTACCAATTAACCGAAGAGATCTGAAGGTAGGTCTGTTTGACCTAAGACGAGTGCCTGGACCGAACTTGCTACCTCTGACAGGGTAGTGAAACTGTCAGCTTGTGTGGCTACCTCTGACAGGCCAGGTAATCTATCGAGTACTCTGCTTGTGTCAGCTATCTCCACGATCTTTGTTCCTTTCATGGCCGTTATCTCTCTGTCCTACTTAGATCAGATGTGTACGTTTGTGGTCCAACGGTACGTCTCAAGTTTATGGGTACTAGCAGATCCAAATAGGTTTGTGAAGTGACCTTTAGCTTAAAGGTTATTGGTCATATTAACATTTGACAGAGAGGTAGTAGACGTGTGTCGGTGAGGTAATAGACATGTGTGTCAGTCAGATAATAAACGTGTGTGTCAGTCAGATAATAGACGTGTGTGTCAGTGAGGTAATAGACGTGTGTGTCAGTGAGGTAATAGACGTGTGTGTCAGTGAAGTAATAGACGTGTGTGTCAGTGAAGTAATAGACGTGTGTGTCAGTGAAGTAATAGACGTGTGTGTCAGTGAAGTAATAGACGTGTGTGTTAGTGAAGTAATAGACGTGTGTGTCAGTGAAGTAATAGACGTGTGTGTCAGTGAAGTAAAAGACGTGTGTGTCAGTGAGGTAATAGACGTGTGTCAGTGAGGTAATAGACGTGTGTGTCAGTGAGGTAATAGACGTGTGTGTCAGTGAAGTAATAGACGTGTGTGTCAGTGAGGTAATAGACGTGTGTGTCAGTGAGGTAATAGACGTGTGTGTCAGTGAGGTAATAGGCGTGTGTGTCAGTGAGGTAATAGACGTGTGTGTCAGTGAGGTAATAGACGTGTGTGTCAGTGAGGTAATAGACGTGTGTGTCAGTGAGGTAATAGACGTGTGTGTCAGTTAGATAATAGACGTGTATGTCAGTGAAGTAAAAGACGTGTGTGTCAGTGAGGTAATAGACGTGTGTGTCAGTGAAGTAAAAGACGTGTGTGTCAGTGAAGTAAAAGACGTGTGTGTCAGTGAGGTAATAGACGTGTGTGTCAGTGAAGTAATAGACGTGTGTGTCAGTGAGGTAATAGACGTGTGTGTCAGTGAAGTAATAGACGTGTGTGTCAGTGAAGTAAAAGACGTGTGTGTCAGTGAAGTAATAGACGTGTGTGTCAGTGAAGTAAAAGACGTGTCAGTGAGGTAATAGACATGTGTGTCGGTGAGATAATAGACGTGTGTGTCAGTGAGGTAATAGAAGTGTCAGTGAGGTAATAGACGTGTGTGTCAGTGAAGTAATAGACGTGTGTGTCGGTGAGGTAATAGACGTGTGTGTCAGTGAGGTAAAAGACGTGTGTGTCGGTGAAGTAATAGACGTGTGTGTCGGTGAGGTAATAGACGTGTGTGTCAGTGAAGTAATAGACGTGTGTGTCAGTGAAGTAATAGACGTGTGTGTCAGTGAACTAATAGACGTGTGTGTCAGTGAGGTAATAGACGTGTGTGTCAGTGAGGTAATAGACGTGTGTGTCAGTGAGGTAATAGACGTGTGTGTCAGTGAGGTAATAGACGTGTGTGTCAGTGAGGTAATAGACGTGTGTGTCAGTGAGGTAATAGACGTGTGTGTCAGTGAGGTAATAGACGTGTGTGTCAGTGAGGTAATAGACGTGTGTGTCAGTGAGGTAATAGACGTGTGTGTCAGTGAGGTAATAGACGTGTGTGTCAGTGAAGTAAAAGACGTGTGTGTCAGTGAGGTAATAGACGTGTGTGTCAGTGAAGTAATAGACGTGTGTGTCAGTGAAGTAAAAGACGTGTGTGTCAGTGAGGTAATAGACGTGTGTGTCAGTGAAGTAATAGACGTGTGTGTCAGTGAAGTAATAGACGTGTGTGTCAGTGAAGTAAAAGACGTGTCAGTGAGGTAATAGACATGTGTGTCGGTGAGATAATAGACGTGTGTGTCAGTGAGGTAATAGACGTGTCAGTGAGGTAATAGACGTGTGTGTCAGTGAAGTAATAGACGTGTGTGTCGGTGAGGTAATAGACGTGTGTGTCAGTGAGGTAATAGACGTGTGTGTCAGTGAGGTAATAGACGTGTGTGTCAGTGAAGTAAAAGACGTGTGTGTCAGTGAGGTAATAGACGTGTGTGTCAGTGAAGTAATAGACGTGTGTGTCAGTGAAGTAATAGACGTGTGTGTCAGTGAAGTAAAAGACGTGTCAGTGAGGTAATAGACATGTGTGTCGGTGAGATAATAGACGTGTGTGTCAGTGAGGTAATAGACGTGTCAGTGAAGTAATAGACGTGTGTGTCAGTGAAGTAATAGACGTGTGTGTTGGTGAGGTAATAGACGTGTGTGTCGGTGAGGTAATAGACGTGTGTGTCGGTGAGGTAATAGACGTGTGTCAGTGAGGTAATAGACGTGTGTGTCAGTGAGGTAATAGACGTGTGTGTCAGTGAGGTAATAGACGTGTGTGTCAGTGAGGTAATAGACGTGTGTGTCAGTGAGGTAATAGACGTGTATGTCAGTGAGGTAATAGACGTGTGTGTCAGTGAAGTAATAGACGTGTGTGTCGGTGAAGTAATAGACGTGTGTGTCGGTGAGGTAATAGACGTGTGTGTCGGTGAAGTAATAGACGTGTGTGTCGGTGAGGTAATAGACGTGTGTGTCGGTGAAGTAATAGACGTGTGTGTCGGTGAGGTAATAGACGTGTGTGTCGGTGAGGTAATAGACGTGTGTGTCGGTGAGGTAATAGACGTGTGTGTCAGTGAGGTAATAGACGTGTGTGTCAGTGAGGTAATAGACGTGTGTGTCAGTGAGGTAATAGGCGTGTCAGTGAGGTAATAGACGTGTGTGTCAGTGAAGTAATAGACGTGTGTGTCGATGAGATAATAGACGTGTGTGTCAGTGAGGTAATAGGCGTGTGTGTCGGTGAGGTAATAGAAGTGTGTGTCGGTGAGGCAACAGACGTGTGTCGGTGAGGTAATAGACGTGTGTGTCGGTGAGGTAATAGACGTGTGTGTCATTGAGGTAATAGACGTGTGTTCATGTTTTTAGAAAGTGACACGTGGGGCACATATCTCGCTAAAGTTTTCCTTACAGGAGCTGTCGAGTGTAAAAATAATGAACAAAGATTTGTTTTATCTTCTAAAATAAAATTTCAACTACAACAAACATAAGTTAAATAGACAGGAAATGTGGCAAAATTATTTGGTTAAATTGAGATGAAGGATCTCTGCATGTGGCCTAGACGCTGTTAAACTTGTCTGTCATTATTCAATAGTACCATACCATTCATTGACCAAATAGCCAGTTTTGGAGAAGAAATTTGTCTCATTACATAAAAATTATAAACACTGGGACTAAATCGAATCTAAAAAAGAAATAATAATAAAAATCTTAATTTAACCACTTCCGTTAAAGTTAAAATGTGTTAGCAATAAATAGGTAAGAAAAAAGTCAGAGACAAATATGAAGATTGTTGTAATCTAAGAGGTTGTAAGGCAGGATCAAGTGGAGCACATCTCAGCTGTGCTGGACAGGCTGGACACCATGTCCCTCTCTGTGGTGGAGCACATCTCAGCTGTGCTGGACAGGCTGGACACCATGTCCCTCTCTGTGTAAGGCTATCAAGTGGAGCACATCTCAGCTGTGCTCGGGTGCTGGAGAGGCTGGACACCATGTCCCTCTCTGTGTAAGTGTAAGGCTATCATGTAAGTGTAAGGGGCCAATCTAAAGCTTAAGTTTGAGGCCATGTCTGTCTCTGTAAGTGTAAGGCTATTCTGTAAGGGGCAATTTCTGTTTGAGTCAGCGGGGCTAATGTGTATTAGTAAAAAATATTGAAATTTAACTGTTGATGGTACATTATGTTGCAATAATACAAAAATTACAATGATTGAACACATGAAACACTAAAGGGCAAACAATTTTATATACTAGAGTGGTTTATTGACATGCAGCTTTCTTGATTGTAAATACTGGATATATACAATTGATTTGATCAAGTCAAATAGTCAACCACAAATCTAGACATTAAGATAGAGTTGACATTTGGAAAAAAAGTTACATTTACATAGGTTGCAATTTAAAAAATAAATAAATACAACTTAATATTAAAAGTATACAAAAGTAATGTAAACAAAGCATTTAACTGAAGGAAGGTTTCGGGGAACCAAATCCAATGTTAATGTATGATCATTGATTGCATGCTGTGTTAATGTATGATCATTGATTGCATGCTGTGACCATGAGAAACAAAGTGCACAGATATAAAGAATGTTGTACAAGGGTGGAGGGGCGGGGGTTTACTGCTCAGTTTATCTCACATTTGAAATGATTGAGAGGGGGAGAGAGAGATCAAGAGACTGAGTTTTATTTCATCCAACTCATTTATCTACTTTAGTTACTAGTTTAAAAAGGCCAAGAAATGCGAGATAACAAAGGAAGAAAAAGGCACCGGGATAACAAGTCAACAAGAAATTTGACAGCGCCAAACGTTCACAGCACATACAATGGGAGTATGAGTACCATATCATTGATCAGCGCCAAACGTTCACAGCACATCCAATGGAAGTATGAGTACCATATCATTGATCAGCGCCAAACGATCACAGCACATCCAATGGGAGTATGAGTACCATATCATTGATCAGCGCCAAACGATCACAGCACATCCAATGGGAGTATGAGTACCATATCATTGATCAGCGCCAAACGATCACAGCACATCCAATGGGAGTATGAGTACCATATCATTGATCAGCGCCAAACGATCACAGCACATCCAATGGGAGTATGAGTACCATATCATTGATCAGCCCAAATGAGAAAGAAAACATCAAATTTAACAAAGTTTCTAGTTTGACAACGTTAGACTTAGGTCAATAAGAGTTTACTATCATGTGAAAGCTTGCGGTGATAGTGATCTCATGACTTCTATTATAGTGACATACCACAAGTAAAGAACTACAACAAATGCTCAACGTGTTTGGACTGTAGCCCAAACTGTGCACTCACCCAAAACTACATGACTGTGTGATAATGTCCTAGTGAGTGACTAGATGATGCAACGTGTTTGGACTGTAGTCCAAACTGTGCACTCTACATCACTGTGTGATCATTAGTGAGTGACTAATATCTCCTTAATTAAATATTGTACATTTTACAGGATTGTATTGGAAATCGAACTTTTTAATTATATTTTTTTAACTTTTACTTCTACCATATCTCAAGTATCTCTCTACAACTTTTAAAAAGTTGACAAGATTGAAGGATAGCAATTTTAGTTAAATTTAACATTATAATTATGGAATGATCCCAGCTATAAGTGGTATAAGCACATAGGGAAATGCACACAGTTAATGACCCCACTTCATGACTGGCGACAAGGAAATCTCCTTTGTTAAAGTGAAACAATCTTCTAATGGAAAGCTTGAGCATACCAATTGGCCCCAGTTATCTTGAGCCTACCAATTGGCCCCAGTTATCTGCTATACATATAAAGATTCCATTGACCTAACCTGAAAAAGGTTTTACCAGCAGAGCACTAGTATTTCAGGTAGACCTGCTCTGACCTTGGTAACACAGACTTGCTAAAACTCATGGCTATCAGTCAAGACTATTTCAATGGAAATGGCAGACAGGGGCGTACTACTACTACATGTCAAAGTAAACTCCCCTCGCAGACCTTTGCTGGCCAATGGGGCAAGTGAAGCAGCGTTCACAAGTTTCTATAGCAACAGGCCTACCAGGGCATGTAACGAACTAATAATAAAGAATGGTGTGTTTTAGAAAACTTGGACTTAATGAAAGAGTAATTATGATGTCAAACTAAGTGTGGTTGTTGAGCACCAGTCCTCCTCACCTGGTACAATCTCTACATTAAACTAAGTGTGGTTGTTGAGCACCAGTCCTCCTCACCTGGTACAATCTCTACATTAAACTAAGTGTGGTTGTTGAGCACCAGTCGTCCTCAACTGGTACAATCTCTACATAAAACATTGGGCTGTTTGCCTAATGACAAATTTTGTACAAATAATAAGACTTGAGGTGGATTGGACTTAATGGTGAAATAAATGAATAAAAATAGGGATTGAAACCTATCACTGAAATAAAGACAGTTTAAACAAATATACAAATAATAATTAGGAATGAGGAAAAAAAAGAATTTATAAATTATCAGTAATTAATAAATTTAATCTGTCATTCTAAAACCATCATAAGTTCGAAATATCTGAACATTTAAGGCATTCAATAAATGAAGTTTACTGTATGCAACATTCATTTGAGACAATAATTTTTTAGCATTAAAAAATGTAATGCAAATTCTTTTTTAATTTTTTTTCTTTTAAGACCATAAAAATGTAAGAATAAATTCTGAACAGTAAATACACTATTTGATTATAAACATGAGATTATAAATGATTAAGGAACTGAGCAGAACAGATTACATGGTGAACTCCAGCTAATGAGCATGTGACTGCTGGTTTACAATAAACACACAGCAAAGCATGCAATTATAGTAGTAGTATAGTAGGATATCAACAAATTAGTTGTGGTAACATAACAGCACTTACACTCCAAGTTATATTCAAAGTTGATCAAACACTGATACATGAGACAAGCAGTTCAACCAACTACAAGTGGACACACTGATACATGAGACAAGCAGTTTAACCACCTGCAAGTGGACACACTGATACATGAGACAAGCAGTTTCAACCAACTACAAGTGGACACACTGATACATGAGACAAGCAGTTCAACCAACTACAAGTGGACACACTGATACATGAGACAAGCAGTTCAACCACCTGCAAGTGGACACACTGATACATGAGACAAGCAGTTCAACCAACTATAAGTGGACACACTGATACATGAGACAAGCAGTTCAACCAACTATAAGTGGACGGAACAAAATGCTGACATTCAAAATAATACTGAGGCTCAATACCAGGACAACAGACCAAGTCTTGTATACCCAAAGATAATGATAGTGAGAGAGATTAGGGGAATTAATGAAACAAGATGTTGGAAATCCTCAGTTAAAAATAATAGATGAAAAAACAAAACAAGGAATGGTTAAAAAATAAACCAAGCTGCAAGTAATCAATTCATGAGACACATAGATTAGCATTTTAAAACAACTGCTTTCTGGGATATTGTATTACATTGAAGTTTTTGTTTTTGTGCAAAATGGTTTTTTGCCGAAATTTGTTTCAATGTGTAGGTTTTCCAATACCTGGTTTCACTTGATTTCTTATGTCCAGACATGCAGCTGACAGGAAGACACCAGTAAAATAACAACCTATCAAATACAAGTTGTCCACACATACAATTAGTCTGTTAACGTAAACAACTTGAGAATAGTCAATTTCAGGACTGCACTATGTTAATTATTATGAAAATAACTTGCTTGGTTTCCAAAACTAATTATTATTTGTACTGTATTTAAAAGCCCATAACCACATTCTCTGGGTATATTTTGACTATTGGTATACTGCACTTTTGAAAGCAGCAATGAAGAGTAAACAAAACTTGACCCCTAATATTAAAGATAATATATGAACTGTAATAAGGTTAAATTATCACATAGGTTAAGTATATTTCTAATGACTCCATGTAAGTAGCAAACAGGTGAAACCTAAACAATTCTCTAGAGACAGAGTCTATGATCAATTAACACTTTAGGATTTTAAATCATGGAAAATCCAATGCCTCATTAGTTTTCAACAAATGTCTTTTCGAATCAATAAATATGCTACACTGACCTACATAATAAAAAAAATCTTAGTTTGGTAAACTGAAAACTGAGGGCTCTTACTCTTATTTGTAACGCTAGATTTGACTTGGGGAAAATAAAACAAGTGTGGGAAATATGTGTAACAAGTGAAATAACCACATCTTTGAATCAAGAACAGTGGGTGATGTTTTTTGTTTGTTTTTTAATTTGATTTTTTAAATTGTTTTTTTTATAATATGCTATACTATTTTCTGGCTAATTTAAAGATTAATAGTTGGACTAATGGCTAGAACATGTTATAAAGTCTTATATCCTCAATTGTTATCTATCATTTCAAGATTTTCTCTGGAGCCAAAAATTTCCAAAAAATAAAATATGTAAAAAAAATGTTAAAATCTGTCTGAAATATACATATATATTATATTTATAATGTCAGTATTTGGATCACACTTAAAATGTTAGATTCTCCTTGAATACTTTACTTCAAACAGAGTAAGAATTATGCTGACTCATGAGAAAAGGTTTTGGCTCCAGATTTATTGAGTTTCACTTAATGACGGCTATACTAATAATATCTTTCTGATACAGCATTCACTTTTGATGAACTGTTTGGAGAGGATGCCACCAATGAGAAAGTTTACAAGAACCTGGCATCGGAGATTGTTCAAAAAGACATGAAAGGCTGGATGAATGATGGAACCTTATTCTGCTACAGCCAGTCTGGCTCTGGCAAAACCTTCACCTCCGATGAAATCCGCCGTCTGGCACTGAAAGATATTTTGGAGTATGTGGAAACTTGTCCACAACAGGAATTTCTAGTGAGGCTGAGTTTGCTTGAACTCCATGAGAAAATGAAAGACCTGCTGTTGGACAACAAAGAGGTGATTTTCAGAGAAGATGGTGAAAAAAATGTTTTCATCCAAGGCTAACATGAAGCCATTGTCAATGATTAGCGCCAAATGTTGAGCTTCTTAATAAGCAGGGGAACGAGCGACGGAGGATGGCTGAAACCAAAACGAATGCCAGATCATCTAGGTCTCACAACATTTTCTGAATAGTAGCGGAGTGTGAAAACAAGTGAAGAGTTCAGTCAATCACCAGGTGTCCTGGTTGCAAATCTGTATCTTGTGGATCTTAGAGTGACTAATGAGGAGTTACGAGCCAGGCCTCCCTGACAAGGAGGCAGAAAACAGGGTAACAGAGCTTGAAAACCAAGTTGCAACTCTTAGAGTGACCAATGAAGAGTTACGAGCCAGGCCTCCCTGACAAGCAGGCAGAAAACAGGGTAACAGAGCTTGAAAACCAAGTTGCAACTCTTAGAGCGACCAATGAGGAGTTACGAGCCAGGCCTCCCCTTCCCAAGGCTATGAAATGCAGCTATATGCTGACTGAACTTGTCCGATGCAAAAAGCCAACAAAAAATTGGTCAAGAAGGTGTCACCACCATGTTGGCTTGGTGCAGCCCAAATTTGATAAGGAATGCAGCTGTCCAGTCAGGGAGGGGTGTTGTGCAGTGGCGACGAAATCACAGAAGTCTGCTGATGGTTACTTTTCTCTCAGACATGTTTAGCAAGGTCTGACGTGGGCAGAGATGCCCCTAAACAAGTGACAAGCATTAATTAACCATCTGCTTACTTGTGCAATTAGAAGGGGAAAAAAACGGGTCAAGCCATTGTGCCAGTTTTGTGCTTTTGTAACTATAAATAATTTGTTGCAAGCCATTGTTACTATGAAAAGGGTAGTCATTTCTTTAAATTATATCTTTTTACATACCTTATTCAAATATTTCTTCCTCTCTAAAAATAAATAAATTTTATAACATCATAGGTTTGATTACTGTGAAATTCAAGAAAACTATGTCTCTCTTCCACCAGTTAAAAGAATAAGAACGAAGTTTTCAGCACTTAGTCTAGCAAGCTGGAATGTCAGAACTCTGTGCCCTGGTATTAATTCTAACCCTTCATATACAGAAGATATGAGGAAGACAGCGATCATTGACAGGGAACTTTCCCCGATTCGGCATCGATATTGCGTGCCTGCAGGCGACACGGCTGGCCGACAACAGCCAAATAATTGAGGCCAACTACACTTTTATCTGACAATGATTGCCATCAGACAGACCAAGGCAGCACAGCGTTGGTTTTGCCATAAAAAACTCACTGATGTCATACGTTGAACTGGCGGCACATGGCACTGAGAGAACACTTAGTGTGAAAAGCTGACATAAAAATGTAAAAATTAAACCAAAAAACACATCATAATAATATTCTTAAAAAATAACAATAAAAAATGAGGCCATTAATTTGTAGCAAATACTTAAAGTTAAAACCTGAATTTTAAAAATGCATAAAGAAATGAGTTCAATAAAAGAGAAACAGCAGTAAATCAAAGGACTGAATGAATTCTTGTAGACAATTGTAAGCTGACCAAATAGTCATTCAACATAAAATGGACAAAACTTGCATTGAAAATGCATCCATGATCACTTGCAGAACCAGAAATAAATTAAAAGGACTAGAAGACCACCAATTAAAGTCTTCAGGCTTGAGACTTCATCATCACATGACTCAGACATTTTTAATTTCCCTTATTAAAAAACAACTGTAGCAGTAAGAACAAAAAGGATTCTTTTGAAATTAAAAAAAACAATTCATGTATCAAATTTCTGTGCATGAACTATTTTAAAAATAATGGAAAACAACATGACAATATCACATTTAACCATAGAAAATCTTTAAGTATTTCCTTGAGTATTTAAATAATAAATGATCTCTAACTAGTTAAATGGCTGCATTAACAGAAAAATCTAAATCTTTATCAACAACTGCTGGCTAATCTAACAGTTTAACCGCCTGTAGGCTAAATTGTTTTTTTTATATTATATATTATTAAAAATAAGCATAAATTTCACGTTTCTCATCATCAACTTTCATTAATTGATGCTACCTTTTAAAGCGTTAAAAATTTAATTCAAAATTCAAATGTAAAACTTAATAATAATTTCAAATAAAAGCAACAGCAAACTTTTCTTTTAAATAAAACCCAAATTACATTAACATAAATGGACTTCAGAGTTAAGTCAAACAGATTTTACTCTCCTAAATCTTCTAAGTATCAATAGTAATAATATAAATTTTAAAAACGAACATTTATTTAAAAAATACAGGCCAGATATATATACTGTATATATAATTTAATGTTCTTTGTTGATGAAAAGCTAATTTATTAAGTCGTTGAATAAAAAAAAATATTATAATTTTAAACTGATAAATTTGTAAAACAAAATTAACAAATAAACAAATTTTTACCCCCTATCCCTATTTTTAAATAAAATAATATTTCCATATTTTTCTTGATGTCTAATAATCTTCCTTCACTCTGATTAGTAGTTGATCTTAGATTTAAGTGCAAGGTCTTAATCACAACTTCTTTTAAAGTGCTTCATTAATTATTCTCTCGTCATGAAAGTTTGTGACAGGAAAATGTGTTTATAGAAGCTTAAGTCTTTTACATTAAATCTTATTTTAACCTTTATAATAAAATTCTGTTTGACTAGAAATTTCTGCTCAAGTCATCCCTAAAATTAATGAATATCAAAGTACAATTTTACTTCTTTTAAAAACAAAAAAAAGGCAATACTACTCAATACAGACAAAATCTAAGCTTGTTTTTTACTTTGTAAAACCGAAGTATCGATGTGAAGAAATCTTTTAAAAATATTGACAAGCATTAAAATAAATCAAAACTTCCTACTTTGAAAAGCTAGACCATAAATCTTAATAATTACACTAAATAATTAATGCCCTTTGTCATCAAACTAATTTCAGATTAAAAGTTTCATTGCCAAACTTAAAATTATATGGGTGCTGTTTGCTGAGTGTTTAAAGGAAAGGCACTAATTATAATTGCCCAACATTTTATTACGACCGTGATAAAGAATCACACATAGACCAATTATATTCTCTGTCAACAAAAAAGCTATTATGGCATTCCTTTTACTTGATGAAATTGAAATGAAAAGCAAGCCAGGATAAAATTTAAAACACTTAAAATGAAATAGGTATGTTTCTTTTCTACACAGAGTAGCTAAATATCTCAGAATAGTAGCTAGGTCTGTTGATATCCAGCTTTAAAAATATAACAGGCATGAGGTATGTTGACACAACACCTCCAATAAAGTATGAAAGATATTTATACGGCAGTTCTATTACAAGCAGCTGTTTTGTTTTAGGATCTTTAGGATCATAACCAAAATACCAGGATAAGCCATAAAGAACTGACATCTTAACAACTTGTAAAAAAAATATTATAAATGCTACACCCAGTACTTGACGTATTAAAGCTAATCCAATTGTTTCCAATGAAGGCAATGACAAAATTAAAGGTAGGGATTCAGGTAATGGCTTAAAGTCAATCAATTTAGCTGTTAGCCAAAGGCCTCCGTATATTCCAGAAAAAACACCCAAAACCATAATGGTGTCTCCACGGGCGGTACTCCACTTTTCTAATGAGGGGTACATCAGACTGAGTATTATACACATCAATACCATAACAGGTAGGGAATATGGATGAGTTATAATTAACCTGTCTATCTGCTCTACGAGTGGGACAGTCATCATCATCAGTGCTGCAGCTGATATAAGCCCAGCCAGTATATCCTGGGGATACAAAAAGATTATTGGAATCAAATGGAAATAAAACCAGGTGTCGGCTGATATGCAGCTATAATAATTACACAAAAAATATTAGATTGAAAAGTAATAAAATTATGACAAAGCCTAATCATGATTTTAATTTTTACAGTTTGGTAATGTCTATTAGAATGTTTAAGATTAGAGATGCAGGAATTACATAGCAGATAATAAGCGATCATAAATGTCAAATCCTTTTCTGTTGTTTATCTACTTCAAGCATAAATGGAGACATTCCAATGAGTACTTATTCTCCGACAATAAACCACTTATTTTATGTTTTCAGGTTTAAAAATTTGTAGGAAATAAAAGAAAATTTATTATTTTACACACGTTTTAAAAAAATGGTGGTAAGATTTTTTAAAAAATGGTGATTTTCAAATTTAAGAAAGCATTAAGAAGTTAAGTGTAATAACTTGTCATTGCTTTCTCATGCAGGAAAATCTATCTCAGACTGAGATAAGTCATTCAACCAAATCAAAGGTTTGTAGAGGGCCACTAATAGCATTAAAAAAATATTAGAACTACAGTAGAACCCACTTAACTCGCCAAACCTATTAAGTCGACGTTTTTTATTGGAACCGCCAAATTCTCTCTTTGTCTTAGCATTTTTCTCATGGGTTAGGTCGCTTCTTTTAAGTCGCCGAACCCTAATAATTCGAGTAAAAAAGAGGGCCAAATTTGCCACTTAACGTTGGTTATCTCGATCCCCATGACTAATTGCCAGCTTTTGAAAAAGTTATGATTTTTTATAACCAAGGGCAGGCATCAAATTTCTGCCTCGCCAGGTCTGCTAGTGACGTCACAAACCGCTTGCGTTCAGCTCTCAGCGCTGTGTTACTTCTGGTACTACGCCAATAGCCAGCTTTTGAAAATGTTAGTTATCGATGCCACTCACCATCTCACTACTGTATTTTCGCACTCATCTTATAAAAAGTTTTATGGTTTGGAAGAGAATGGTTCAGGGACAATGAGGGGATGTGTAGGTTACACAGGGCGGGTTATTTATTAGTGTAGCTTGGAAGGAAAGTCACGCAAGTGCCCTCCAAGGCACAGTATCGCTCAATCTGGGAATCACTGCTGTGAATAATGCGAACTCAGAAACAGTGCAACTTGTAACAAACATCAAGCCTCATTTAAAAAAACAAACACTTATTGTTAACAGGGAGCACTAAGAGAGGTGACACGATGTCACCAACGCGGGCCAGGAGTAGCTGAATTTATTCGTTATATACTAGGGAAAAAAACAGCGCTAACCCAACAAAGGGTTATATTTAAAAAGTCCTTAAAAACAAACGGTCTTAACAACCTTAGGAAAGAGTGAAGAAATATTAGGGTCCCGATATTCCGATGCCATTCCGATTAATCGTCCCATCACTAATTACTGCACATCATGTACATAAAGAAATTTCAAGCACATGTTAATATTTTGACGCCATATTGGTTTTAGTTTAACTCGATCGTCGGTTATCTCGACGCCTTTTGGCAAACCCCTAGGTCGTCGACTTAACCGGTTCTACTGTAGTATTATTTTACTTTTATAATAATTTTATTTCTTCATTTGTCATTTTAGTAAAGCAAAACACTTTTTGCCATCTATTTTTAATTTTTGAATAGAATATACAAAAAATTAGAAGTGTTCACAGCCTAAGGACAAATTAAAAGCGTGTGAAAATTCTGCAAAAATTTTGTAAAAAATATACATTTGGTTTAGGTGGAATAAGTAAAACATTGCTGGCTGTAATTTTCGAGTTAAGTAAAACAAACAACAGACTTGGGAAACAGTTAACATTTCCCTCTCTGACATTTTACCTCTTGCTCTAAAAATATCAAGAATACTTTAAAGAAGGGTGTTTAGTAAGGTAGAACAAAATGTGTTGCAAAGTATTTTAAATGCATAATATACTTCAGCAACATATACTGAAAAAAAACTTTTACAACCTACCAATACACTGTGCATTCCCAAGTAAAGCCGACTGACACTGACTAGTAGACTCCAAACAATAGCAATCAGTATGCCTGCCATCAAGTTAAACTGTTAAAAAAACCAGAACAATATGAATCTCACGTAATACTGTGAAGGAGCAATGCAAGTTAACGCAAGGACCATTGTTGGTCTCGAGACATTGGTCGACCCCAGATTGGGTCATTCATCATGCTCGTTTTTACATACTCACTTTGGTGAAGGGGGCGGGAGGAGGGTTAGAGAGTCGGCGTGCGTGTGTGGTGTCCGGCATGGTTGGGTGACGTAGAGAATTATATATTTATATATAGATTTTGTCTACTATTATCAACATTAACTATATTTAACAATACTGAAATTTAAGGAAAAACAGAAAAAATCTTAAAACTGCAGGCTTTGAATACTATTGATTTAGTTTTCATTATTTAACAGTTCATAATTTATATTTAAACCTCCACAACTTTATAAATTGAACATATACAGCATTCTCTAGTAATTTGTAATTTTTAAGTAAAGATACGTTTTACCACTATTTTCAAGTCTCATTCAGTATGATTGACTTTTGACAGCTTAATGATAATCAAAATACTAGGCCCTAATTCCAGACAGGAAGAAGGATTATTAATATTGATACTTATTTGGGTACATCATGTATGCATTTAAATTCAATTTTATATTATGTGTAATAGTTGGCTTTTAAAAAACGTATTTTTAAACTGTTATACTTTTTAAATCCCTTATATTAACTTGCTTTGTAAATTTAATCGGACATCCGAACCGACAATTTGTTTATAATTCTTTCACGTGCCAGTTCAGTTTACGCGTTGACGCCGACGGTCGATGTTCACACCCCCTACCGTCCCTGCGCCCGGTTTTAAAACCAGGGGAGATAATTCTGTTTCAGTCTGTAAATGTCGCGTTTAAACATAATCACTACTTTTAGTTATGTCTTATATATAAGGGATTTATAGTCAAAAATTTTGTTTTTACATATATTTATTAGAAGTAAGTAAGTAAGTTTATGAGAAGTAAAAAAAACAATTAGAAATATAGAATTTTAAGTTAAATTTTTTTTTAAATTACCAACACAAATGAATATATGCTTGTACAAATACAATAATTGAATGATATTTTCTAAACTGCTTGGGAAATCATTTTACATAAATTTTAGAGATAAGAATGTATTACAGTAATTTCATTTTAATGTCAATAATAAAATATTATAGGGGCACGGTGGTCGAGTGGCATGCGGGCTCGCTGGCATACCGATGGTCACGGGTTAGAATCCATGTGAAGGCAAGGATTTGTTCCTGGGGCCTAGGGCGTCCCTGAGTCCACCCAGCTTCGAATGGGTAGCTAACGCTAGTTAGGGAAATAAAGGTGGCTGGGTAATGCGTGGAACCCTCATAGCCGTGGCCTGTGAACACTGCGTCTAGAGATGTGACGGAGCTGATGAAAATCCGCATCCGTCGAATTCGTAAAATATAAATCCGTCGGATTCGAATGCGGATTTGGTCAACACTTGGCTAAAAGGGGGTATACCAAGGTGTCAGTCCCATGCCCCCCATAACAAAGAGGGTTTTTAGCATTTCTTTTTGCATGAAATGCAGCATAAACTATTACAAAGCACAGATAGCCACATTGTTAACGAATCATCAGTACAAGATGCTTACACAAACTAAAATGCTATTATATATATTATATATATTAGTGTATCACCCGTCAAAAATGACGGTAAGTTTTCAGCTGAAATCTATTTATTTTATAAATAATGCACTTTTTTTAGGGCGCCTACTGCGCTGACCTTTTTCAAAAGCCCAACTAACTTCTCCTTGTTTAATAAATACGAAATATTAAACTTTCTGAAATGTACACAACGTATTTTATAATAGGTTATTTTTTTAAAAATTATAATTAACCATCATCAAATCCTCTTTTTAACCACGTTTTATTAACTCGCTTTCGTTCCTGTGTGTCCAAGATTTTTTCAAATCTGCCAACGTAAAATTGAACCACTTCTGATGGTCCTAGAGATCTCAAAATTTTACCACAGATAGATCTTGGATGACAATGCATTGTATTAAAATTTCAGATCGATCGAATGTACCGTTATTAAATTATTGAACTTTTTAGTTTATCTATAGTCTATATAAAAGAATCTGTACCGTCGGCTTTTGTTGACATCCGTGAGTTCCCCCCGTGACCACATCACAATGTTTTTAAAACGTTTGGCGGGCGCTTGTGAGGTGTTTGGTAAAATAAATAGAGATAAAAAAATAATTTTAAAAACCAGGTTGTTATAAGTGGACTAAAAAGAATAAAATAAATAGAAGTAAAAAAAAAGATTTTAAAAAACCACATTTTTACAAGCGGACTAAAAAGAAGAAAATAAGTTAAAACTTATTAGTTCAAGTACTTCGATTTAATATGACTAAAAACGTGGGGCGGGTGTTTGGTCATCTGCACTTACCTTATTTATTCATTTTTTAAATTTTTGTGAAAGTTTTAATAAATTGATTTGCAAATTTTGTTTTCAACAACGAATTTTAATGTATGTGCTTTAGCCAATGTTTACCAAAGAAAAAAATAGAGGTAAAAAATATTTTTAAAAACCACATTTTATAAGTGGACTAAAAATAAGAAAATAATTTAAAAGTTCAAATACTTTTATTTAATATGACTAAAAACGTGGGGCGGGCGCTTATGAGGTTTTACATATGCAGTTCTCTCATTCTCTCACTTTTGCCTTCTTAGGGGCCGTCCATAAAGTACGTCACGCTTCAAAAAATTTTGATCGAAAGTGTGACGTACTCTAGGGGGGGTCCCAGATTTGTGACAGTTTGTGACAGGGGGAGGGGGAGTTAAAAAATGGTCAAAAATAGCGTGACGCACTTTATGGACGGCCCCGTAAATTATAAATCTTTAATTTTTATACCAAGCGCCTGCCCAATGTTTTTAGTCATATTAAATCAAAGTACAGTGGGGCCTGCTTAAGTCGACGGCCTCGGGGTATGAAAAATGGCGCCCAGATAACCGATCACCGAGTTAAACGAAAACCAATATGGCTGCAAAATATTAACATGCGCTTAAAATTACTTTATAATTATATACATGATGTGCGTTAATTAGTGATGGGACGATTAATCGGAATCGTATCGGAATATCGGGACCCTATTTCTTCACTCTTTCCTAAGGTTGTTAAGACCGTTCGTTTTTAAGGACCGTTTAAGTTTAAATATAACCCTTTATTGCGTTAGCGCAGTTTTTTTCCCTAGTACATAACTAACTACATGTATAAGGAATTCATCTAGTCCTGTCCGGCACACCTCGTGCGCGCGCAGGGTCTGCTGGTGACTTTCCTTACAAGCTACACAAATACATAACTCACCCCGTCCGTTCCCTCAGCTAACAATGGACTCGGAATTCCTTCGGTTTTTAAACTTGAGTGCTAATAGGACTAACCAACAACAATGGTGTGGGAGATTGAGAGTGGGTAAACTGTCTGTAGTCTGTTATATTATATATTTTAAAATCTGGGGAGCCTTGTTTACAGTAAGCACCCTATGATTTTTCGTCCCATCACTAGCGTTAATAAATGAGAATGTACATGCACATGATTTTTTAGGTATTTTTTACACATAGGTGTTGCTGTTATTTGTTTATCATGACCTATATTTGACTCATAACAAAGCGAACTCTTCTCTATAAAAGTGTACAAAAATAAATTAGGAACTCCTTTTGAACCTTCAACTTTGATACATTTTAATTAATTCTAACCAATAGTTAAATGGCTTTTGCACACGGCCACTTTTTATGAATGAAACAATGAGAACAAAGCAGTAGTAATAGAGTCAAAATGAGGTTGAAGGATGAATGGTTGCCAATGACAACAAGTCTGCACACGATACATTTTGTTATTCCATACGAAACTAAATGTTTTAGACATGCGATTCTGTGTGCATCTTTGCTATTGGAGCAATTACGTAATACTCTGCATCACTACGCAGCCGATTGCCGAGTATCTCCGAGTATACGAAAATCGGCCGATGCCAAGTAGCCGAACCGATCGGTTCAGCCCTATCGATAAGAACATTTTCAAAAGCTGGCGATTTAAGTTAGTAACATAGTTACTTTTAAGTTAGAAATAGCGCTGTGAGCAAGCGGGCTGTGACGTCACCAGCGAGGCAGAAATTTTATGCCTTCACTTGGTTATAAAAAATCACATCTAACATTTTCAAAAGCTGACGATTGGTCATGGGGATCGAGATAACCAACACCAAGTGGCAAATTTGGCACTCTTGTGCTCGAAATATTTGGGCTCGGCGACTTTAAAAAATCGAATTAACCGCTGAAAAAATGCAAAGACAAAGAGAGAATTTGGCGGTTCAGATCAACTTAATAGAGCTGGCGAGTCAACCGGGCTCGAGTTAAGTGGGCCCCACCGTAATTGAACTTAGAAGTTTAAAATTATTTTCTTCTTTTTAGTCCACTTATAAAAACGTGGCTTTTTTACCTCTATTTATTTTATTCTTTTTAGTCTAAGTGTAATATCATAGAGTATATTGAAAATTTTATTTCTTTATTACTCCCCTTGCTGTTTAACACGGTGATGTGGTCATCAATGGCTGGGGTGTACTCCGGTCAGTGGCACGTAGAAGTTAACAATAGCAGACGTATACAGATGCTATTTAGAGATAAACTAAAAATGCATTAATTTAATTACGGTACATTCGATCGATCTGAAATTTTGATACAATGCATTGTCATCCAAGATCTATCTGTGGTAAAATTTTGAAATCTATAGGACCATCAGAAGCTGCTTAATTTTATGTTAGAAAATATGAAATTTTGTGGACAGGAACAAAAGCAAGTTAAAAACGTGGTAAAAAAATACTGGTGCCCAACAAAGAGCACAAATACAAAGATAGGTAGAATAAAGTAGTAGGAAATACAAAGAAATGTATTGCACAAAGAGTGGGTAGTACCTATATATAGTCATCAATTTAACATATTGTAAAAGAATAATATTCTTAACAATAATATTTGAAATACTAACTCTATTCTTGAAAATGAATAGTCAGTGTAAGAGAAAATTATTATGCAGCATTTAAGCAGAAAGTATTTAACCTTTTGTTCTTCAACCTACACAAAAGTAAACAATCATAATGACCGATTTAGCTTGCAGTTTTAAAAAAATGTGTACCATTTTGTTTATGCTGTCCTATTATTTTTTGGGGTCGACTTACACACTTTTTAAATCCCTTATATTAACTTCACAGTCTTGTCTCTCTGTCGTGATCTCTCTCTGTCTGTCGTGGATGGTCGGTCGGGCGGAAAAACAAAAGTAAAAAATGACCCACTTCCTGTGATGGGATCGAGCTGAAATTTTGCACATAGACTTGTGTCACCTAACAATGCATTATAATATATTATTATATTAATGCATTTTTAGTTTATCGCTATATAACTCAATGTATCGATCTGCTATTGTTTACATTCACGCATCACAGAGTTCAATCCAGCCATCCACGGCAATATCCTCGTGTTTAACAGGAAGGGAGTTCAGTTGCGTTCAGTCTGTAAATCTTTGTCGCGCGATGCGTAACATTTTGAATTTAATAAATACTTTTAGTTATGTCTCATATATAAGGGATAGTCAAAAACTTTGTTTTTACCGGGTTGTTTAATTATACTATTCTCTTCCAAAGGGGGGGGGGCTTATGAACGAACGAGCTATAGAATGAGTATATACTGTAACTTAAATAAATCAAATTTAATGATAGTGTTTTTTTAATGTGATTTTAATACATAATATACCGTATACCTCATATCTTCCACTCATGAAAAGAAGCAGGCTGAATGGTATTGCCACCCCTACCATTGCATGAGTTGAGGGCATTCCATACTCCAATTCATATCTTTCTTCTAAACGATGAACAGGTGGTGATTTTGGCCTTGGCCAACAAATAACGTCTTTTGCAGCCTGCCCTACATACATTATAACACCCCAGACTATAAGTAGTCTTCTTACGATATAGTTGTCAAAACTCCACAATGAAGAGGAGAAAAATAAAATGTAAAAAATTTCATTTCCAAGGCTAGCCCCAAATGAAAACAGATAATAAAATAGCATATTGCCTATTACATAATTCTTTGAATTTGAGCTGACTTGTTGAGCAGGACTCTTAGAAGAAACACTGGCAGTTTCAAAATGAATAAATCCATTGGAGACTTGGTTGGCATAGCCAATGCTTTTCCCATTCTCTTCATGTTTATTATGGGATAATTTATGGAATCCATTTTTGGGTTGCACATTGTTCAACTTTCTTTCCTTCAAACCATTCTCATTATTATTTGTGTGAGTATGATAATATTGATCATGTAAGTCATGTCCATTTGAAATGTGGGAACCATTGGAAGGACTGCTACAGTTGTCGGCATGTCTACTTGACGAGATACATTGACGGGTTGAATCTGACTTAATTAATACTGTGCCATTTTTGTAAACACCAGTAGATTCAGTTTCACTACCGCTACCTTTAACTGTCGAATCATCCGAGTCTTGTTTTGCCTTCAAAATACCAGTACCGGCGTATGTGTTTCCATTGACGCCGTTGCTGTGCAAAGACGAAAAATGTCTGATTCCACATTTTCGTTGAAACTCCGCAGTGAGATTTGAGTCTGCTAAATAATTTATCAGTTTTCCTAGTGAACTTGTCATTTTAAAATGAATATTCACACTGTCGCTACAGAAGTGTTACTGTCAACGAACCGTAGCCGTACCAACTATGCTGCCTAAATATCTCCTGACACTCCGCTCTGCTGTGCCAGGTAAAAAAAAATAACCTTAAATTGTTGCTACAAGTTTTTACTCAAAGCTCTCCAAATATTAAATGATTTTTAAAATTAATAAACTTAAATCTTTTTAATGTTAATATTCACATTTTATTATAAATTTTAATGAATAGAGACTCAAATGAATTTTAAAAATCAGATAAAATGTTAAACTCCAAACCGGTATTAGGTTAAACAATTTTTCAGACTACCGTAACCATTACGCCACCTATCAACTTTTTATTGTAGTTGAAATCAGAGTCGAGGGTGAAATACCAGACTCGAATGCTTTAAAACACTGTAATCGAGTATTAAACTAAACGATACGCGTGTTTAAATAAATTATTTCCCAAAGTTCACCATGTCAGAACTCTCATGCTACTCTCCAGCGTTTTTGATAAGCTAAATTGATAGGCTCTATGTCTTACATGAGATTAGCAGCGAACGACACTGAAATTTACTAAATGTAGGGCTATGTTTAGAGTTTAGGGGCCGTCCATAAAGTACGTCACGCTATTTTTGACCATTTGTGACCCCCCCTTCCCCCTGTCACAAATTGTCACAAATCTCGGGGACAAGTACATCACACTTTCGAATTAAAAAAATTAACACCTAATTAAAATATTTAATTTAATACTTAAAATGCACTTCACTATTACACTGCATTAAAATATACAATTTCCACTTTAAAGTAGGGATATATCGGATTTAAAATTTTGAAATCCGGCAAGGTCCGAATTTATGAAGTGAAATCCGGCTTGAGCTGGAGTTAGATTTGTTAAAATTACCGAATTCCGGATTTGCCGGAGAAATTATGAATATATATAAATTAGGGCTCTACCGGCCAGTCGGATTTATGAAGTGAAATCCTGCCGGAGCCAAAGCCGGAGCCGGATTCTTCAAATTTGCCGGATTCCGGATTTTTCAGGCGCTGGAGCCGAAATCCGGTACACCCCTACTTAAAGGAACTATCAGATTATTAAATGACTTTAATAGTAGAATAGTTATTGTCAACAGTTATCACAGTTATACAATATTCAATGAGACAGTAACTCAATCTAGATCGAATTTGAAAACAAAAATTGCAAAAATTAGACTTGACAATTTTATAATACACATCATTTATCTGCTACCTTTTCATTTACAATGGGTGAGGTCAAGTTTTTGATAATCTTCTGATTATGCAATAGGAAACAAAACAATTTGACTATTAAAAAGAAAAGACTAGATTGAAAAATTATGTGTCCAACTCATGTGCTATATTGAATCTGTTTATCATGGTCCCGTGACTTATGTTTAATTCAAAAATATTCACTGGACATCATCTAAAAACGGTGAAGTGAATTGTTCATCCATAGTTATGACTGACATCAATCTTTCACCATCATCGTTTCCTGGAAGGATAATTGCAGACAGATTAACTCGTCCTCATCTAGCCACTCAACAGCCTATCCAATTAAAGTAATGTGTAAATATTTTGAATTCGTCTATTTTATGGAAAATTATTAAGATTTATGGCAATAACATGAAAATATTCAAATTTCTCCTTTAATACACACCACAATTATTAAACTATATAATTTGCAATTGTCACGCAAGTAGTATCCGTCAGTCCTGACGCTACTAATTTTAGAAAGCAGGGAAAACCAAATTACTGCACCAAAGCATCAAAATGTGTGCAAATTAAATATGCGCTGTAAAAAAAATATTATATGACGTCATTGTTTTCGCTCATATTTTAATTTTGGAAAAGGGAACATTGTAAAAAGAGAATTAGATGGTGGTTAATTATAAAATTAAAAAAGAAAGGGGGCGCCGTAGGCGCCCTGCAACCCCTATTATAAAATACTTTGTGTACATTTCAGAAAGTTTAATATTTCGTATTTATCAAACAAGGACAAGTTAGTTGGGCTTTTGAAAAAGGTCGGCGCCGTAGGCGCCCTAAAAAAAGTGCATTTTTAATAAAATAAATAGATTTCAGCTGAAAACTTCCGTCATTTTTGACGGGTGTAAGCTAGTAGCATAAATAATTTCGAAAAAGACATACTTTAAAATTTCAAGCGTCATGGAAAAATTGACATCTGAAGAAGTAACTAGTAAAACGAGATAATATGTTGGAATTTGAGTCTGTTCAATGCAATTTTTTTTTCTATGTTATCTCAATTTATGGGTAACCCATCTTTTTTTATTAAAATTAATGCAAACCCATTTCATGGAACAAAGAGATGTGTTAATACAGAACGCTGTATAGAGAGTTGGAGATATCAAGTGAACGTCGAGTTAGAAGGATAAAAAATATGAGCTAAGGATATTCAGAAGACGCGCATGGCTCTTTCTTTAGAGCAAGAAGTACAACGAGAACTGTTTTTATCCATGGATGGAATTATAAAAGAAAATTATAAAAGAACGCACTGATGAGTTGAATGTCCTTGCAAGAAAATATTCGTGTATAATACCATGTAACCTACTAAATGAAGAATTTGAACAACAAATCAATTTCTTTATTGACATTGATAAAGAACAGTTCAATATTGAAAGAAAAAGATCCAGGATTTTGTGACTGTACACAGGGCCGGTCTTAGCAATTGCGGGGCCCTATGCGGCTTAGTATAGCTAACGACGCTCCCCCAAATCCCCGAGTCATGTGAGCAGGACCTAGAGTCTGGGTGTTTGGGGGGGGGGTAACAAACACATAAACTTGTATATTTTGGGGTAACGGGCAAAAAGTTTGCCGACTCCTGCCTTGAGAGAACCAAACGGAGCTGTGGTAAATGCTTTGATGTCAACATCAAACGACGCAGGGTAATAATTTCAAATGTTATCTTGTGGGTTCTCAAACCTTAGGATTATAATTAGATTTGATTTTCGTGTCTTAATAGCTTACGCCAACCAGCGTCTGATGGCCTACCGACGGGCACATTGAGAAGCACTGATTAAAAAAAAATAATTAAAATTTTAAAAAGTCATTAAATAAATTGTAAACGACCAAATATTTCAGTGGAAGTTTTATTTAAAGTAACCCCTTTGATGTGACGTCACATTTCTTCAACCCCCCCCCCTCGTCACGCATCGTCACAAAAAAGTGGTAAAAGTTTTCCCGTCTCTGGTAAAGGTTTTCAAGATTTTTTTCCAAAGTGAAATAAAGGTGTTTAAATTGCATGATACTTGTTTAGTTTTGCCTTGTGTTGTCGTGATTAGATTCCTTCAATAATGAAATACCATTCAACTAATAAAGAAGATACAAAAAATTCAATAAAAGCAAAATCATAAATATAATGAAATAGAAATTAATTTCAGAACAACAAAATAAGATAAAGAAAATCTTGAAATAAATAATTAGACACTCACAAAAAGTGGAATTACTACACAATTTTAATTCTAAGTGATATACAGCGGCGTAGCTTGGGTATGTGCCACCCGGGGCAGAAACCAGGTTTGCCCACCCCCCCTAAATATATATATAGGAAATACAATTTTTTTTTAGAAAGTAATAATAAGGACACTATTTATTTTTATGTTAGTAAATAATAGGAAAGTTTTCATTTAACAAAATAAAATTGAAGATTTTGTATTCTAAAGTCAGTTTAATTCCTTGCCTTTAGCATCAATTAGATCTTTCCAAAGTGCATGGATATGGAATAAAAAAAATGCGTAACAACGTTCTAGTGTAATACAAATGTTAGAAAGTTCGTATCAGGTAGAATGGCATGAAAAAAAAGATTTAATGAACTGTTTAAGCGAGATATGACTTTGAGATTTATGTCTTAAAGTTTCTTGAACTCCTGGATACTTTTCCAGCAGTAAATCATATAACACACGTAGGGCTTCTGTAGACAACCATCTTAATTTTAAGACCATCGGCTTTAAACTTGCCTATATTTGCACTAGTGTATTCCTCTCTGAGACCACGAAAAGACAAAGTCTATTTTGCCAAGAATTAATATTGTCAAGCATTATAACACGAACTTCTTGGCCCTTTATTTCATTTTCTTTTACAACTTATTGTTGTTCTATTTTAATAGTCTTTTCTTTTTTTAAATCTTATCCCTTCCATTTGCAAATACTTTGGCAATGTTGAGCACTTGTTCACGAGTGGCTACATTTGAATTTATTTTGTGTCAACTATTATTCCATGAGATAAACAACTTTGTTCATTATTTTTGTTTATGCAACAAAACAGAAGACTTTAAAATTAAAATGACGATGCTTTAGGAGCATACGCCATATCAGTACGCTAACAATTTTTCCCCAGTAATTTGCTTACGTTAAAATCTTTCTCACTTTACCCTTGTATGTCTATTTTCGTTTAAGAACATTGTCTATTTTGTCCCATTCTAACAGTGTCTATTTTGTCCCATTCTAACAGTGTCTATTTTGTAGAAGTTAATGTTAATATATTGGACACTTTTTCAACATGCTGCATTTATAGAAATAATTTACTTATATCAATTTAGTCCATTTATGTTGTTAACATTTTACTAGTTGTTGGAATGTAATGGATATAGCAATTTTATCTGCTACAGGATGAGTGGCTGGCAAACTTGAATCAGGTATAGGTACCAACCAGCACATCAGTGTCATGCTAGGTACCAACCAGCACATCAGTGTCATGCTAGGTACCAACCAGCACATCAGTGTCATGCTAGGTACCAACCAGCACATCAGTGTCATGCTAGGTACCAACCAGCACATCAGTGTCATGCTAGGTACCAACCAGCACATCAGTGTCATGCTAGGTACCAACCAGCACATCAGTGTCATGCTAGGTACCAACCAGCACATCAGTGTCATGCTAGGTACCAACCAGCACATCAGTGTCATGCTAGGTACCAACCAGCACATCAGTGTCATGCTAGGTACCAACCAGCACATCAGTGTCATGCTAGGTACCAACCAGCACATCAGTGTCATGCTAGGTACCAACCAGCACATCAGTGTCATGCTAGGTACCAACCAGCACATCAGTGTCATGCTAGGTACCAACCAGCACATCAGTGTCATGCTAGGTACCAACCAGCACATCAGTGTCATGCTAGGTACCAACCAGCACATCAGTGTCATGCTAGGTACCAACCAGCACATCAGTGTCATGCTAGGTACCAACCAGCACATCAGTGTCATGCTAGGTACCAACCAGCACATCAGTGTCATGCTAGGTACCAACCAGCACATCAGTGTCATGCTAGGTACCAACCAGCACATCAGTGTCATGCTAGGTACCAACCAGCACATCAGTGTCATGCTAGGTACCAACCAGCACATCAGTGTCATGCTAGGTACCAACCAGCACATCAGTGTCATGCTAGGTACCAACCAGCACATCAGTGTCATGCTAGGTACCAACCAGCACATCAGTGTCATGCTAGGTACCAACCAGCACATCAGTGTCATGCTAGGTACCAACCAGCACATCAGTGTCATGCTAGGTACCAACCAGCACATCAGTGTCATGCTAGGTACCAACCAGCACATCAGTGTCATGCTAGGTACCAACCAGCACATCAGTGTCATGCTAGGTACCAACCAGCACATCAGTGTCATGCTAGGTACCAACCAGCACATCAGTGTCATGCTAGGTACCAACCAGCACATCAGTGTCATGCTAGGTACCAACCAGCACATCAGTGTCATGCTAGGTACCAACCAGCACATCAGTGTCATGCTAGGTACCAACCAGCACATCAGTGTCATGCTAGGTACCAACCAGCACATCAGTGTCATGCTAGGTACCAACCAGCACATCAGTGTCATGCTAGGTACCAACCAGCACATCAGTGTCATGCTAGGTACCAACCAGCACATCAGTGTCATGCTAGGTACCAACCAGCACATCAGTGTCATGCTAGGTACCAACCAGCACATCAGTGTCATGCTAGGTACCAACCAGCACATCAGTGTCATGCTAGGTACCAACCAGCACATCAGTGTCATGCTAGGTACCAACCAGCACATCAGTGTCATGCTAGGTACCAACCAGCACATCAGTGTCATGCTAGGTACCAACCAGCACATCAGTGTCATGCTAGGTACCAACCAGCACATCAGTGTCATGCTAGTTACCAACCAGCACATCAGTGTCATGCTAGGTACCAACCAGCACATCAGTGTCATGCTAGGTACCAACCAGCACATCAGTGTCATGCTAGGTACCAACCAGCACATCAGTGTCATGCTAGGTACCAACCAGCACATCAGTGTCATGCTAGGTACCAACCAGCACATCAGTGTCATGCTAGGTACCAACCAGCACATCAGTGTCATGCTAGGTACCAACCAGCACATCAGTGTCATGCTAGGTACCAACCAGCACATCAGTGTCATGCTAGGTACCAACCAGCACATCAGTGTCATGCTAGGTACCAACCAGCACATCAGTGTCATGCTAGGTACCAACCAGCACATCAGTGTCATGCTAGGTACCAACCAGCACATCAGTGTCATGCTAGGTACCAACCAGCACATCAGTGTCATGCTAGGTACCAACCAGCACATCAGTGTCATGCTAGGTACCAACCAGCACATCAGTGTCATGCTAGGTACCAACCAGCACATCAGTGTCATGCTAGGTACCAACCAGCACATCAGTGTCATGCTAGGTACCAACCAGCACATCAGTGTCATGCTAGGTACCAACCAGCACATCAGTGTCATGCTAGGTACCAACCAGCACATCAGTGTCATGCTAGGTACCAACCAGCACATCAGTGTCATGCTAGGTACCAACCAGCACATCAGTGTCATGCTAGGTACCAACCAGCACATCAGTGTCATGCTAGGTACCAACCAGCACATCAGTGTCATGCTAGGTACCAACCAGCACATCAGTGTCATGCTAGGTACCAACCAGCACATCAGTGTCATGCTAGGTACCAACCAGCACATCAGTGTCATGCTAGGTACCAACCAGCACATCAGTGTCATGCTAGGTACCAACCAGCACATCAGTGTCATGCTAGGTACCAACCAGCACATCAGTGTCATGCTAGGTACCAACCAGCACATCAGTGTCATGCTAGGTACCAACCAGCACATCAGTGTCATGCTAGGTACCAACCAGCACATCAGTGTCATGCTAGGTACCAACCAGCACATCAGTGTCATGCTAGGTACCAACCAGCACATCAGTGTCATGCTAGGTACCAACCAGCACATCAGTGTCATGCTAGGTACCAACCAGCACATCAGTGTCATGCTAGGTACCAACCAGCACATCAGTGTCATGCTAGGTACCAACCAGCACATCAGTGTCATGCTAGGTACCAACCAGCACATCAGTGTCATGCTAGGTACCAACCAGCACATCAGTGTCATGCTAGGTACCAACCAGCACATCAGTGTCATGCTAGGTACCAACCAGCACATCAGTGTCATGCTAGGTACCAACCAGCACATCAGTGTCATGCTAGGTACCAACCAGCACATCAGTGTCATGCTAGGTACCAACCAGCACATCAGTGTCATGCTAGGTACCAACCAGCACATCAGTGTCATGCTAGGTACCAACCAGCACATCAGTGTCATGCTAGGTACCAACCAGCACATCAGTGTCATGCTAGGTACCAACCAGCACATCAGTGTCATGCTAGGTACCAACCAGCACATCAGTGTCATGCTAGGTACCAACCAGCACATCAGTGTCATGCTAGGTACCAACCAGCACATCAGTGTCATGCTAGGTACCAACCAGCACATCAGTGTCATGCTAGGTACCAACCAGCACATCAGTGTCATGCTAGGTACCAACCAGCACATCAGTGTCATGCTAGGTACCAACCAGCACATCAGTGTCATGCTAGGTACCAACCAGCACATCAGTGTCATGCTAGGTACCAACCAGCACATCAGTGTCATGCTAGGTACCAACCAGCACATCAGTGTCATGCTAGGTACCAACCAGCACATCAGTGTCATGCTAGGTACCAACCAGCACATCAGTGTCATGCTAGGTACCAACCAGCACATCAGTGTCATGCTAGGTACCAACCAGCACATCAGTGTCATGCTAGGTACCAACCAGCACATCAGTGTCATGCTAGGTACCAACCAGCACATCAGTGTCATGCTAGGTACCAACCAGCACATCAGTGTCATGCTAGGTACCAACCAGCACATCAGTGTCATGCTAGGTACCAACCAGCACATCAGTGTCATGCTAGGTACCAACCAGCACATCAGTGTCATGCTAGGTACCAACCAGCACATCAGTGTCATGCTAGGTACCAACCAGCACATCAGTGTCATGCTAGGTACCAACCAGCACATCAGTGTCATGCTAGGTACCAACCAGCACATCAGTGTCATGCTAGGTACCAACCAGCACATCAGTGTCATGCTAGGTACCAACCAGCACATCAGTGTCATGCTAGGTACCAACCAGCACATCAGTGTCATGCTAGGTACCAACCAGCACATCAGTGTCATGCTAGTTACCAACCAGCACATCAGTGTCATGCTAGGTACCAACCAGCACATCAGTGTCATGCTAGGTACCAACCAGCACATCAGTGTCATGCTAGGTACCAACCAGCACATCAGTGTCATGCTAGGTACCAACCAGCACATCAGTGTCATGCTAGGTACCAACCAGCACATCAGTGTCATGCTAGGTACCAACCAGCACATCAGTGTCATGCTAGGTACCAACCAGCACATCAGTGTCATGCTAGGTACCAACCAGCACATCAGTGTCATGCTAGGTACCAACCAGCACATCAGTGTCATGCTAGGTACCAACCAGCACATCAGTGTCATGCTAGTACCAACCAGCACATCAGTGTCATGCTAGGTACCAACCAGCACATCAGTGTCATGCTAGGTACCAACCAGCACATCAGTGTCATGCTAGTTACCAACCAGCACATCAGTGTCATGCTAGGTACCAACCAGCACATCAGTGTCATGCTAGGTACCAACCAGCACATCAGTGTCATGCTAGGTACCAACCAGCACATCAGTGTCATGCTAGGTACCAACCAGCACATCAGTGTCATGCTAGGTACCAACCAGCACATCAGTGTCATGCTAGGTACCAACCAGCACATCAGTGTCATGCTAGGTACCAACCAGCACATCAGTGTCATGCTAGGTACCAACCAGCACATCAGTGTCATGCTAGGTACCAACCAGCACATCAGTGTCATGCTAGGTACCAACCAGCACATCAGTGTCATGCTAGGTACCAACCAGCACATCAGTGTCATGCTAGGTACCAACCAGCACATCAGTGTCATGCTAGGTACCAACCAGCACATCAGTGTCATGCTAGGTACCAACCAGCACATCAGTGTCATGCTAGGTACCAACCAGCACATCAGTGTCATGCTAGGTACCAACCAGCACATCAGTGTCATGCTAGGTACCAACCAGCACATCAGTGTCATGCTAGGTACCAACCAGCACATCAGTGTCATGCTAGGTACCAACCAGCACATCAGTGTCATGCTAGGTACCAACCAGCACATCAGTGTCATGCTAGGTACCAACCAGCACATCAGTGTCATGCTAGGTACCAACCAGCACATCAGTGTCATGCTAGGTACCAACCAGCACATCAGTGTCATGCTAGGTACCAACCAGCACATCAGTGTCATGCTAGGTACCAACCAGCACATCAGTGTCATGCTAGGTACCAACCAGCACATCAGTGTCATGCTAGGTACCAACCAGCACATCAGTGTCATGCTAGGTACCAACCAGCACATCAGTGTCATGCTAGGTACCAACCAGCACATCAGTGTCATGCTAGGTACCAACCAGCACATCAGTGTCATGCTAGGTACCAACCAGCGACATCAGTGTCATGCTAGGTACCAACCAGCACATCAGTGTCATGATAGGTACCATCCAGCACATCAGTGTCATGCTAGGTACCAACCAGCACATCAGTGTCATGCTAGGTACCAACCAGCACATCATTGTCATGCTAGTTACCAACCAGCACATCAGTGTCATGCTAGGTACCAACCAGCACATCAGTGTCATGCTAGGTACCAACCAGCACATCAGTGTCATGCTAGGTACCAACCAGCACATCAGTGTCATGCTAGGTACCAACCAGCACATCAGTGTCATGCTAGGTACCAACCAGCACATCAGTGTCATGCTAGGTACCAACCAGCACATCAGTGTCATGCTAGGTACCAACCAGCACATCAGTGTCATGCTAGGTACCAACCAGCACATCAGTGTCATGCTAGGTACCAACCAGCACATCAGTGTCATGCTAGGTACCAACCAGCACATCAGTGTCATGCTAGTTACCAACCAGCACATCAGTGTCATGCTAGGTACCAACCAGCACATCAGTGTCATGCTAGGTACCAACCAGCACATCAGTGTCATGCTAGGTACCAACCAGCACATCAGTGTCATGCTAGGTACCAACCAGCACATCAGTGTCATGCTAGGTACCAACCAGCACATCAGTGTCATGCTAGGTACCAACCAGCACATCAGTGTCATGCTAGGTACCAACCAGCACATCAGTGTCATGCTAGGTACCAACCAGCACATCAGTGTCATGCTAGGTACCAACCAGCACATCAGTGTCATGCTAGGTACCAACCAACGTGGGAGGGGGGCATATGTTTTTTTTTCATTTGTCTTTTTTTACACGCTTTTATTTAAGTCACACTGTTTGTATGTTGTATCCATCCATCCATCCTTCCTTCAAATCTTGAAACGTAAAATTAAACCACTTCTGATTGTCCTAGAGATCTCAAAATTTTACCACATATATATCTTGGATGACAATGCATTGTATCAAAATTTCAGATCGATCGAATGTACCGTAATTAAATTAATCAATTTTTAGTTTATCTCTATTAAAACTATTTAGAATGTATAGTCGTCTGCTAGAGTTGACCTCGACGGCTCACTGGTTTCACTCCAGCCCTCGTTTACCAAATTCCCGTGTTTACATCAAGGCCAGGGGAGATCATCGCGTTTCAGTCTGTAAATGTTTGTAAATAAAAGCGTGTCCTTTTTAAAAAAAGATTTTATTACATTTTACTTATTAATTATCTATTTACACTAAATTTTAGTTTCCAGGCAAACAGTTATTTCTTTGTGTTCGTTTTTTTTTAATGAATCCGATCCCGGAGTACAGACACATTGTGAACAAGGAACCAATGGACTATCTAGTTACAAGTTACAGTCTTATATTAGCTGCTAGCAATCATTTTACAGGGACGCTAGCTGGATAGGGCCCCAGTTTGAATTGCAGCCACGGGCCCCGTGCAGTCTTAATCCGCCCCTGCTGAGACCTGATAAATAAATACGTATAACAACAGATCAGACAGTTTGATCACATAAAGTGATGTGAAACTAAAATATCAATAAGTATTTAACACTCAATCTCATAAAGACAAAATATTGTTGGAAAATTTAAAAATTCAAAGTTCTTCAGAATAAATAATTCCTTCTTTGCGCCAAGTACTTACTGTTGTGAACAAAATATGGGCGAGACAGCAATCAGGCTTATAGATTAGTAGATGAATAACATGTAAACAGGGTATGAGTGAGACTCACAGGACGTAACAAAACAGCGATGGTTTCGGCAAAGAGTCTTCCTCAAATAACAAATAGTACACAAATGAAACGAATATAAATAAGAAAATAAAAACAACCCGTAAAAAAACAAGTTTTTGACTATAAATCCTTTACGTATGAGACGTAACTAAAAGAATGTTCATTATAACACGCAGCGCAAGACCATCCAAAAATACAAAATTGCAGTTGTGTCGTAAAACGTGTTTAATATAATGCGCACCGATCAGGAATAGGTTTATAAAAAGTGTTGTCAGTAAAATACGCACCTTATTGCGCGACAGAAAGGTTGTTCAATATAATACGCACCGCGACGCTCTATCTCAAAAAATAGCATGATACATAGGAATAAATAAAATAATCTAAAAAATCAATAATTTAATTACGGTACATGCGATCGATCTGAAATTTTGATACATTGTTTTTATCATCGGTACGAAACTGCCTGCAAAATTTCAGCTCGCTATCTTGCGAGCAAGTGGGTTAAAAATCGATCAAAAGTTTTGGCGACAAGCAAGGTCGGCCGCAGACACCACGAGTTAATATAAAGGATTAAAAAAAAACTTAGCTGCGGTAAAATCCCAAGAGTAAATGAGAGCAATGACTCATTGACTCTTTGGATTTCACCGTAGCTAAGTTTTTATTTCTTTATATTCATTTTTATTTGTGTACTATTTGTTCATTGAGGATAAAAGACGTCATAAATGTTTTAAAACTATTATTTCATGTACACAAATGGACTAAAGACCCCAAGGCACAAGTGCGGGACAAAGTAAATAATGAGATGACAAAGAACTTTGCCACGAAAGCAAATTTCACACACATATTGAACAAAGGTCTCCCAAACACGTCCTCATGTCAACACTGACTCCAAATGGACGCTGCTTGCTGCTGGATCAGTAGATACGGTCACTATATCAGTAGATACGGTCATTATATCAGTAGATACGGTCACTATATCAGTAGATACGGTCACTATATCAGTAGATACGGTCACTATATCAGTAGATACGGTCACTATATCAGTAGATACGGTCACTATATCAGTAGAAATGGTCACTATATCAGTAGATGTGGAATAATTAAAAGAAAACATAGTTAAATTAGAAATGATAACTTTACAACACACTATATTGAGAATGTGTAATTTTATAATTATTACCTATCTGACAATTTTAAAATAAATAACTATCATATTTATAACTATATTAGTAGCTAAATTACTAAATACACAAACGAAACATCATGAAATGATAAATCCGCAATAACATTTTAAGTAAGAAGTCATAAGCCTAAAAAGTTTTAGTTTAGTCTTATATATACGAGGGAAGTTGGAGAATAAGTGATGAGTCTATATGTAAATAGGTGATGAGTCTATATATGAAGAGGTGATGAGTCTATTTGTGAATAGGTGATGAGTCTATATGTGAATATGGGATGATTCTATATGTAAATAGGTGATGAGTCTATATGTGAATAGGTGATGAGTCTATTTGTGAATAGGTGAAGAGTCTATATGTAAATAGGTGATGAGACTATATGTAAATAGGTGATGAGTCTATATGTGAATACGGGATGCGTTTATATGTAAATAGGTGATGAGACTATATGTAAATAGGTGATGAGTCTATATGTGAATATGGGATGAGTCTATATGTAAATAGGTGATGAGTCTATATGTGAATACGCTATACTACAATCCGCGCTTCAGCGAGTCAAAAGCTTCACTCGTGCCGACGCCTTTGTATCACGCATCAGTGATAGTAATGAGAGGGGCAAACTGGTTCTCACATACCATCCCCACAACATCAGAGCCAAGGAAATATTTTTTAAAAACCGCGCCATCCTCCTCGCGGACATCATATTCAACGCCCCACCCCTCATTGTATTCAGGAGGGACACACTTCTGCAAGACATGCTTGTTCATAGTCGCCTTTCTTTCCGAACTACCATCTGGTGACTAAACCGTCGGCCGTCTTCCCTAAGGGGATATTTAATATTAGGAATGGCTTTCTTTGAACCAGCCGTAATTTGGTCTACACCATTGTGTGTAAGCGCTGCTCTTTGAAATACATAGGTGAGCCCGTGGGGTTACTCTCCTGCCGTATCGCAGATCATGTACATGCGATTACACAAGATAGACAGTGTCCTGTCTTCAGACACTTCAATGGACGCGACCATATGGGCGTCGATGACCACCTATCAGTAGATACCGTGATCTCTTGGCGGCAGGGTCAATCTGGAGAATAGACTAATCCAAGAGTATGGGACCCTTGCACCACATTGGATGAATTTTAAGTTCGCGCTGACAACCTAAATGATCTGCCACACCCACTCTATCCTTTCCTATATAAGCTCACACTACTCTCATCTTATAGTTGAGCTCTTTGGCTCTCGTTGGATTACACCGCAGCTAAGTTTTAATTTTTTCTTTCTTTATATTCCTTTTATGAGTATACTATTTGTTCGTTGAGGAAGGATCTTTACCGAAACGTTCACTGCTTTGTTACTTCCTGTTAGGCTCACTCATACCATCCATGACTGGTGAGCACAATTAACTAGCAAAACTTGTCTGTAACAAATTCAGCGAAGAGGCTGACAAAGATTTTAAACTTCACTGTATCATTCACCTACGATTTCTTTGTGCCAAACACCTTAGATGTGATCTTGTCATTAAGCTAGTGATAAAAGCTTTGAAATTTATTCGCTCTACAGCCCTGTTTCACCGCCAGCTTTAGCAGTTTCTTCTTAACATCCAGGGAGAATATGAAGATGTTGTGTATTACAATGGTATAGGATGGCTTCGTAGTGGGACAGCACTTCAGCGCCTCTACACAATTAAATAATAAACGGGGCTATTCATCGTGGAAAATAGGAACAACAAATTCCAGAACTATCTGATCCTGCTTGGCCGGCAGATTTTGGATTTTTAGTTCATGTGACAAGACATCTAATCTTTCTTAACACAAATCTTCAAGGGCGATAAGCAATGGTAATCCAATTATCTTCAGAAATCGGTGCCTTTGGAAACAAGCTGCACATTTTTCAAAGGCAAGTGTCTCAAACTCAAATGCAGCTTAATACCACACATTTCGCCCCCTACATAAAATCATGACAAGTTTTCTAGAAAGAAACTGCAATGTGCAAAGGCAGTGTTAAGTTACAGATGTCATACCCATGGCAGATGTCATACCCATGGCTGATGTCATACCCATGGCTGATGTCATACCCATGGCTGATGTCATACCCATGGCTGAGAGACGCTTTCAGGACTTTACAACTCTTGAAAAGTAAATTACTTTTCGCCTTCACCTTTCTCTGTGGATCCCGATGATGCCACAGGCCATCTGCAACTGGAACTCATGGAGTTTCAAAGTGATGTTGAATGCCGCAGTTAGCAACAACGGCTTTTTCTCATTGGCTTTTTACCGTCAGCTGGATTAGAATGATTCCAAGAAATTCTGACATTTGCTAAGAAAATGCTCAGCTTTTAGGCTTAACGTGTATGAGCAGACGTTCTCAGAAATGAATTTTAATAGGAATGGGGCCGTCCATTAAGTAAGTCACGCTCCAGAGAGGGGGAGGGGTGTAAGAAAGTGTGACAGTTTGTGACAGTGGGAGGGTGGTCCGGTCATGTGTAACGTCACGGTGTTTTATATTAAATTTTAATTATTTTTAAAATGAAAAACAAGATTTTTTTTCGAAAGTGTGACGTACTTTAGGGGGGGGGGTCTGAGATTTGTGACAGTTTGTGACAAGGGGGAGGGGGGAGTTAAAAATTGTCAAAAATAGCCTGACGTACTTTATGGATGGTCCCAATAATGTTAGGACGAAACTTAGTGATTCTCACCTGTGTGATATCATACGTATCAAACTAGTGGCATTGAGCAATCATGTTAGGACGAAACTTAATGATTCTCACCTGTGTGATATCATACGTATCAAACTAGTGGCATTGAGCAATCATGTTAGGACGAAACTTAGTGATTCTCACCTGTGTGATATCATACGTATCAAACTAGTGGCATTGAGCATGATCTCACATATTGCCGGCAGCCAAGTCCTATGTATGTTTCACCATTAAAGGCAGCCAAGTCCTATGTATGTTTCACCATTAAAGGCAGCCAAGTCCTATGTATGTTTCACCATTAAAGGCAGCCAAGTCCTATGTATGTTTCACCATTAAAGGCAGCCAAGTCCTATGTTTGTTTCACCATTAAAGGCAGCCAAGTCCTATGTATGTTTCACCATTAAAGGCAGCCAAGTCCTATGTTTGTTTCACCATTAAAGGCAGCCAAGTCCTATGTTGGTTTCACCATTAAAGACAGCCAAGTCCTATGTTTGTTTCACCATTAAAGGCAGCCAAGTCCTATGTTTGTTTCACCATTAAAGGGAGCCAAGTCCTATGTATGTTTCACCATTAAACTTAAATTAAACGTTCATTGCTTTTTAATAGCTCGCTAATTCCCGGTTTAACTGATTTCAGTGCATTCGTACAATTTTCCGAACATCTCATATATTATTTTTATACGTTCCCTGCCCATATCAATTTATTTTTACTTGGAGAAATTCAAAATTAAAAAATAGCATGCTCCCCCTCCTTCACTTAGATTGGAAGTTACTGCCTCCCTTCTGTCCACACCCATGTGTCTTTTGTGTCCACGCCCCTGCCCTCCCTTGAGTCCAGGCCTCTGCAGCTTAATGTATAATGAATCCGTCTAAAAATAAGAGTAAGGGAGCAGATTGACGATATTCGTCAGTCACCGCTTGAAAGAACCTATAACACTGCCTCAGTTTTCGTTTGAGAGTCACCGTAACACTGCCTCAGTTATCGTTTGAGAGTCCCTGTAACACTACCTCAGTTATCGTTTGAGAGTCCCTGTAACACTGCCTCAGTTATCGTTTGAGAGTCCCTGCAACACTGCCTCAGTTATCGTTTGAGAGTCACTGTAACACTGCCTCAGTTATCGTTTGAGAGTCCCTGTAACACTGCCTCAGTTATCGTTTGAGAGACCTGTAACATTTTCTCAGTTATAGTTTGAGAGTAACTGTAACACTGCATCAGTTATCGTTTGAGAGTCACTGTAAAACTGCCTCAGTTATCGTTTGAGAGACCTGTAACACTGCCTCAGTTATCGTTTGTGAGTCACTGTAACAATGCCTCAGTTATCGTTTGAGAGTCCCTGTAACAATGCCTCAGTTATCGTTTGAGAGTCACTGTAACATTTCCTTCGTTATAGTTTGAGAGTCACTGTGTATGTTCGTCCGTCGACACGACGAGGGCCACTCTAGTCATCCGAGGGTTGTCTGTGCGTGCGCAGATGGCTGATGAGGCCGATTCTTGCACGGAAGGTTCGGGAACAGATGGGACAAGGGACTAGTGGGACATCTCCAGGAGGGTTGACAGCATGGGCCTTTCGGGCTTGCCTCTTCTTTTCTGCTGCGGGGATCCGGTTTGCCTCGCATGACTTGGCACCTTCGTGTATGGAAGAGCACCAGGTGGATCGGTCCATTGAAGCTCGTTCCCACGTGTCTGGATTGATGGCAAACGCTTTCTTTGAGACTTTGAAGGGTTTATGGGATGGAAGACAAAAGTGACTTGCGCAGTGACTTGGATTTAAGTGAGAAGGAGTTGCGCAGTTCGTCGATCTCACTCTCTCGCCCGAGGCCATCTTATCCAGCGGCAGGACTAAGTCGAGACGGCTGGTGATGGAGGTTCCAGGGGGTGCATGAACCATTCAGAGGGGAAAAAAAAGAAAAAGAGGAAGAAAAAAAAAGAAGGAAAAAAAGAAAGAGTAAACTGATAATCTGAAAATGTAAACCATAAGCAAGGCATGCCGCGTTAAAGGGCACCCATATACAACCTTTTTGCTCGTTCGCGCATCGTTTTGCGCATGTCGAAAATTGACGGAAAAACTTTTTCGCAAAATGAACTGTTCGCTCTACGTGTTCCTCGGAATTTCGTGTTTTAAGTCACAGTTTTCTAAAAATAATTACAGTTGAGAGCCACTGTAACACTGCTTCAGTTATAGTTTGAGACTCACTGTAACACTGCCTCAGTTATAGTTTGAGAACAACTGTAACACTGCCTCTGTTATAGTTTGAGAGTCACTGTAACACTGCCTCAGTTATAATTGTAGAGTCCCTGTAACATTAAATCAGTTAAATTTTGAGAGAACTGTAACACTACCTCAGTTATAGTTTGAGAGCCACTATAACATTGCCTCAGTTATAGCTTAAGAGTCACTGTAACCTTGTCTCTGTTATAGTTGAGAGCCACTGTAAACTGCCTCAATTATAGTTGAGAGCCGCTGTAACACTCCTTCAGTTATAGTTTGAGACTCACTGTAACACTACCTCAGTTATAATTTGAGAGCCACTGTAACATTGCCTCAGTTATAGTTGAGAGAAACTGTAACATTTCCTCAGTTATAGTTTGAGAGTCACTGTAACACTGCTTCAGTTATAGTTTGAGACTCACTGTAACACTGCCTCACTTATAGTTGCGATGAGGTCACGAGGTGAACTCGGCACGTGAAATCTAACGGCAGACGGATACATATGCTTATATAGAAATAAACTAAAAATGCATTAATGTAATTACGGTACATTCGATCGATCTGAAATTTTGATACAATGCATTGTCATTCTAGATCTATCTGTGGTAAAATTTTGAGCTCTCTAGGACTCTAGGATCATCAGAAATTATTTAATTTTAATTTGGCAAATTTGAAAAATTGCGGACAGACAGACAGACAGACAGACAGACAGACAGACAGACAGACACGAAAGCAAGTTAATAAAAACTTGGTAAAAATAGAGGACTCTACATTTGTGTGGGAACTTCATCCGATAAAACTTTGTAATAATGAATAACAGGCCGACATCTAGATGTCAGTAATTAAAAAATTGAATGACAGATTGACAGACGTTCATATAGATGTCAGTAAGTTTTCATTGAATGACATGCAGAAAGTTAGATACCAGTAAGTATAGATTGAATAACAGACTGACAGACGTGCATCTAAATGCCAGTAAGTATAGATTGAATGACAGACTGACAGACGTGCATCTAAATGCCAGTAAATATAGATTGAATAACAGACTGACAGACGTGCATCTAAATGCCAGTAAGTATAGATTGAATGACAGACTGACAGACGTGCATCTAAATGCCAGTAAGTATAGATTGAATTACAGACTGACAGATGTACATCTAAGTGCCAGTAAGTATAAAGTGAATAACAGACTGACAGACGTGCATCTAAATGCCAGTAAGTATAGATTGAATGACAGACTGACAGACGTGCATCTAAATGCCAGTAAGTATAGATTGAATGACAGACTGACAGACGTGCATCTAAATGCCAGTAAGTATAGATTGAATGACAGACTGACAGATGTGCATCTAAATGCCAGTAAGTATAGATTGAATGACAGACTGACAGACGTGCATCTAAATGCCAGTAAGTATAGATTGAATGACAGACTGACAGATGTGCATCTAAATGCCAGTAAGTATAGATTGAATGACAGACTGACAGACGTGCATCTAAATGCCAGTAAGTATAGATTGAATGACAGACTGACAGACGTGCATCTAAATGCCAGTAAGTATAGATTGAATGACAGACTGACAGACGTGCATCTAAATGCCAGTAAGTATAGATTGAATGACAGACTGACAGACGTGCATCTAAATGCCAGTAAGTATAGATTGAATGACAGACTGACAGACGTGCATCTAAATGCCAGTAAGTATAGATTGAATGACAGACTGACAGACGTGCATCTAAATGCCAGTAAGTATAGATTGAATAACAGACTGACAGACGTGCATCTAAATGCCAGTAAGTATAGATTGAATGACAGACTGACAGATGTACATATGGATGTCAGAAAGTGTACTTTAAGCCAAATTTGTCCAATATACTGTGACCACAATATCTAAGTATAGTACTTCCTCATGCATTCGTCACCTCAACATTTGATGCCTAATTTTGCTGCTTTATCTACCATTCTATGGTTGACATATCTATGGTTGACATATTCATATCACTTCAAATGGGTTTTCACAGATTTTATTTAATTTTTTTTTATTATTCCCGCTAACTTTCCTGTAAATTTCTGCCCTTATTTTCATATGCTAATTTCTGACCTTATTTTCATATGCTAATTTCTGTCCTTATTTTCATATGCTAATTTCTGCCCTTATTTTCATATGCTAATTTCTGCCCTTATTTTCATATGCTAATTTCTGCCCTTATTTTCATATGCTAATTTCTGTCCTTATTTTCATATGCTAATTTCTGTCCGTATTGTCATATGCTAACTTCTGCCCTTATTTTCATATGCTAATTTCTGTCCTTATTTTCATATGATAATTTCTGCCCTAATTTTCATAAGTTATTTTTTTTTAATAGAATGATGTTTGCTTCTCTTCTAGGAACCATAATTTATTTCTGGGAGACTGACGTCATGGTTGATGTTTCTTTGTTAGCGTTTCGAGACGCTTTATCTTATTAATATTTTTTAGAAGAAAGTAATGTTTAAAAAATGTCTACGTCATGATCCTGAACCCTCAAATGTTATGTCAAATTGTGGTTGCCTAGGTTTCGTAAAATAACAATATGGCTGACGGAAAGCGATAACACCAGTCCGATAGTTGATGTACTAAGTAGACAAGTATACAAAATAAAAATCAATAAAAAAATATAAAAATCAATATTTGTGAACACTTTTTAAAATAAATAATTCATTAAAGTTTTTAATTCTTCAGAAAGTAAAAATCGATCAAATTGCAAATATATTTAAGTATATTTTTGTTCCGGGACAACATTTCGTAAAAAAATTAATTTGTTAAGGCAAATCAAATTAACCCACAATAAATCTCTTCTCTCTATTTCCCAGTTACTTCACCTCCAGCCATGAATCAGAATACCAATGAGGACAATAAAAAATTGGACAGTCTGTCAGGGGACATTCCTAGAACTGACATGCTCAGGGCCACGAACATTCCTAGAACTGACATGCTCAGGGCCACCAACATTCCTAGAACTGACATGCTCAGGGCCACCAACATTCCTAGAACTGACATGCTCAGGGCCACCAACATTCCTAGAACTGACATGCTCAGGGCCACCAACATTCCTAGAACTGACATGCTCAGGGTAACGAATATTCTCAGAAACAGGGTGGACAATGAGGACGAACCGTTACTGATTCCAGAACATTTCCACGCAAGGGAGTTTGCTGTTACACAACATTGGGCAATCTTTGGGTGAGCAGGTGTGGTACAACTAGTAGTGGGTGAAATTAATGTGGTACAACTCTGGTAGGTGAAGTTGGTTTGGTACAACTAGTGGTAAGTGAAGTTGGTTTGGTACAACTATGGTAGGTGAAGTTGGTTTGGTACAACTATGATAGGTGAAGTTGGTTTGGTACAACTAGTGGTGGGTGAAGTTGGTTTGGTACAACTATGGTAGGTGAAGTTGGTTTGGTACAACTAGTGGTGGGTGAAGTTGGTTTGGTACAACTATGGTAGGTGAAGTTGGTTTGGTACAACTCTGGTAGGTGAAGTTGGTTTGGTACAATTATGGTAGGTGAAGTTGGTTTGGTACAACTATGGTAGGTGAAGTTGGTTTGGTACAACTAGTGGTAGGTGAAGTTGGTTTGGTACAACTATGGTAGTTTAAGTTGGTTTGGTACAACTAGTGGTAGGTGAAGTTGGTTTGGTACAACTATGGTAGGTGAAGTTGGTTTGGTACAACTATGGTAGGTGAAGTTGGTTTGGTACAACTATGGTAGGTGAAGTTGGTTTGGTACAACTATGGTAGATGAAGTTGGTTTGGTACAACTATTGGTAGGTGAAGTTGGTTTGGTACAACTATGGTAGGTGAAGTTGGTTTGGTACAACTAGTAGTGGGTGAAGTTGGTTTGGTACAACTAGTGGTGGGTGATGTTGGTTTGGTACAACTAGTTATGAGTGATGTTGATTTGGTACAACCAGTGATGGGTGAAGTTGGTTTGGTACAACTAGTGGTGGGTGATGTTGGTTTGGTACAACTAGTGATGGGTGATGTGGATTTGGTACAACCAGTGATGGGTGATGTTGGTTTGGTACAACTAGTGGTGGGTGTTGAGTACCAAATTATATGTTTGAGAATCACTTTTATTTTAGAACCGTTGGGAGATAGGGGTTTGTTAAGTACCTTAATAATGGTTTGAGAATCTCATTCAGTTTAGAACCATTGGGGGATAGGGGTTCAGACGCTGACCTTGAGTGGACAAAGATTTTGGAATAATCTGATGGGTCATGGAAAATTTATTAGGACGCTACAACTACTTAAGTCACATGTGATCACGTGTCAGGTGCCTGATGACGCCTGAATGTATGCATGCGAGCACGTGCAAAGGAATTGGTACATGAGGGCTGACCAATCAAATTAAGAGTTGCACGCTGACCCATGCCACCCAGTTGAATAGCCAATAGTAACGGTTAGTAATCTAGGACAGCGGGTCACCACCCACGCGGTGAGCAGCCCAATATATACCCCAGCAAAACTCTAAGGCGTCCTCTCTCTCTCAGAAGATCAAAGTCACAGACCACCATAAGATTGAGTTCTGAGGTGTGACTGTTTGATTAGAGGAGCCTAGCTGAGAAGTTTGTTCCCAGCTAGTATAGTAAGGTCATAGCGGAGAATAGCGGTTAGGCAAGCTAGCCTAGAGCTGAGTACCAGACGTGCTAGGCAAAAGTGGGAAGACGACCCTGAGCCGGACGAGAAGATACTGTAGTAACATTGGAGCCAGCTGTCAGTCATTGAGTAACTGAGGGGCGTGGTGTTGATCGGCCTATCAGACGATGTGTGGGTTAAGCATCGCTGACCAGTGAGGCGGAACACTGACTGATCCCGTTACCTGAGACAGTGTGTGAGGTCGGCAGGTATATAGCGGAGCTGAGCCGAATCAAGGGATGTAGTATCCAATTGTGAACGTACCTTTATTTTAGATATTTTGTACCTGAATTATTATTGTGTACATTTTACATATTTTATACCCTATTCATTTTGTATATATATATATTTATTTATGTAAATAAATATTTCTCTCTGTTGTACACAGAGGTGTTAAGTGTCATTTATATGTGTTTAAGTATTGCAGTTCAAGATAGGTATTAATACTTAACACTGGGGGCTAGAGCCATTAATGAATATTACTCCTAGACAACTAGAGCCTAGGTACTCGGTGTCTAATTACCATATAGACATCAGTCCTAACAGGGTTCAGACATTGGGTATGACTCTAACCTTGTATGAACAAAGACAAAGTTTTGTAAACGCTGGTGAGGGACACTAACCTTGGAGGGACAAAGGAAAAGATGTAGGAATGCGGGTGAGAGGCCAACTAAAGTTATCAGGTCGAAATCGATACTTCGGCTAGGCCACTTTTTGTAGGGATGCTGCTTTTTTTATTTGGGTCGGGGGTCACCCAAAAGTTATTGGAACGTTGGGCTTAACCAATAAGAATTAAGTTTGTCACATGTACCATCCATGGGACGAAAGGTTCACCCAATGGAATTGCTAGGAATTTAGGGCAGGCGTGGGTGAGCGGTCCAATATATACTAGAGAGAAACCTTACGGCTCTCTCTCTCTCAGAAGATCACAGACCACGCTTAGAATTAAGTTCTAAGGTGATAAGACTGTGGGGAGTTATGAGCCTAGTTGAGAAGTCTGTTTTCAGGTTTGATTAGTTGGAGTTAGAATAGTTTCAAATGTATTTTGTATATTAATATGTTATGGTTAAATGATTATCATTCTTTATATATATATTGATTGATATATTAATATTGATTATGGATATTTAGTTACGGGTTGTTCGCCATTATTGTTTTCAGCTAGTATGTTAGAGAATACCATTAGTCAAGCCAACATAGTAGAGGAGCAGACCAGGCAGAAGACGTGCTGGTGTTGCCAGGAAGGGGAAAACTTGACCCTGTCTCAAACGTGAGAACCATTGTTGAAGACAGTCATCGCTGTGGACAGACCAAGCTGTAACTCAGTTCAGATAGCAAGGGCTTGACCTCCGGACTGACCTCCGGGAAGAGCTCGCACGTCGAAATTGGTAGACGCTACGCCTGACTGCAGAGTAGGTAGAAGCAGTATTAAATATTCTCTCTATTGTGTACAGAGGTGTTGTGCGTCGTCAATTGTATGTGTTTAGATATTATTGTGGTATTATTTGTGGTGTAGTTCTAGATTAGTACTCTTATTTAAGTTAAGTATGGTAATACTGGGGGTTAGAGCCAAATTTAATAATATTACTCCTAGACAACAGATTCAAATACAAGTATTGATGTCTATAGAATATACCCACCAATATTTTCCAGCGTCGGCTCGTCAATAGACCAATATTTAACAGTGGGTGATTTCAAATAATGACCCCAGACTTTGTGCACTATTGTATACGGGATGAGAAACTTGTTGATCACATGAGTTACCTCGCTTGTCTGTGAGTGAAGATATTACATGTACTAAACTAAACATATTCGGTTCAGTTTTACACCACATTTGTATATTTCTCTTATTTTTAATGGGTTAGTAAACTTCTCATAAGGCTCATTTTCTGAAATTAACTGAAGAGAATGGCGTTTATTTGTCCGATGAATTCAAAGGTTCCTGGCGCTATTAATAGTTTAACACATGCTAATCTCCATAAAGACAGTCGATTGTTTTTAAATCTCACAAAATAACACCAAAAATCATGTTAAAAGTTTTTCTTGTTAATTTCAAGAATAAATCTAAATCCACACAGATGGCAAGAAGTGTTAATGAAGCAAACAATACATGTTAATGAAGGACAATAACTGTACAGGTGGACCATTGCTTCCTACATGCTGCAGGGTATTGCTTGGTGAGACATGACTCAATTATATGCAAGTACATAGTACTTAAGGACTGACATTATGACAAATTATGAAAAAAAGCATTCAACTGTACATAAGGCTGTTGGCCTTCGTATGAAATGAGGTTCTGAGACCTGATAAATAAATATGTATAACAACAGATCAGACAGTTTGATCACATAAAGTGATGTGAAACTAAAATATCAACAAGCATTTAACACTCACAGTCTCATGTAGACAAATTACTGTTTCAAATATTAAAAATCCAAGTATCTGAAGAAGAAATAATTCCTTCTCTGCTATAATTACTGAATGCTGATGTGGTGCACTCCTGATAACAGATGTCATAAATGTTTTAAAATAATAGTCTTCATGTACACAAATAATTCCCTATCATAGCCAATGTAATTTTGCTGTTAAATAGACGCGTGGAACATCTAAAGAACCTAAAAAATAATCGAGCAAATTAACATTTAAAACAATGCTGAAATATTGTTAGCAACTGAGCTTTAAAACAATTCTGTATAAATAAAGTGAACAAAAAAACTTTTTAAAAAAAAGATGAGGCCCAGCTGCAGTGAGGAATGTAGAATCTCGCATGAAGAAGCAGCAAATAAATTTTTAGTGACTAACTAAGTGGTCAAACAGGGGGAATCAGAACTCTAAGTTTTATTGATATTTATTGTGATCGATTGTGGGATTTAATGTGAGTTATAAAATTTGATCAACTAACACAAAAGTTCTGAGTCCCCCGTGTGACTACTTAGTTTGTGACTAAAAAAATATTTTTTTCTTTTTTATGCGAGATTCTACATTCCTCACTGCAGATGGGCCTCATCTTTTTAATAAAGTTTTTTTGTTCATTTTATTTTCTACTTTTACACGTTAACAAAAAATTTGTCAAACTTAATTTCATTCATGAAAATTTAAACTCTCTAAACAACCCCTTAAAACAAAGTTTTTGACTATAAATCCCTTATATATGAGACATAACTAAAATAATATTGATCATGCTTAAACGCGAAAAACATTTACAGACTGAGATTGCCTTAACTCCCCTTTGCTGTAAAACGGAGGGGGGAGGGAAAAGGTCTGGTCACGGATGGCTGGACATAACTCCGGGTGACACGTAAAATGTCAACAAGAGCAGGCCGCTACATATAGTTAAATAGAGATAAACTAACAATGCATTAATTACGGTACATTCGATCGATTTCAAACTTTAATAGCTTAATCCTCACCACAAGCCAAACCTACTGTGATAGTTTCAGCACTCTAGCAAGTCAGAAAACGTGTTTACGAGCGTTTTGAAAAAGTTGACGACATATACAGATCCTGACGACATATACAGATCCTTCCGACATATACAGATCCTGACGACATATACAGATCTGGAAGCGTGCACGAGTTAATAGGATAGTGGCCTCAAAAAATAAAATGTCAATGGCCTGTCACACAAAATTATGTAAATTTTCTTTTGAAACAACATTTTCTAAAAACTGCCATGATTCTATCAGCACCAAAACAATTAAGAGATTAATTGGGCAGAATCAGATGAACATATCTCAGTGAATAGAAGTCTGAGTAGTAACAAATTAGTGATATATGTTACGATGTTCTGATTGTCATTGTCACTAAATGGAAAATACTATCATGAATGAATCACTAACATGTAAGTTAATATGACTTTTAGTTTTAGTTTATGAACAAATCCATACAAATGGTATGATGATAAGTTATGATCAACAACACAAGTCAAGACTAGATAACTGGCTGGCTCAGAGATCACACACATATGTCTGGATCAAATGACAATAATATAAGCATTACTCATCATGGTCAAGGGCCTCTTTTCACTCCCTTTTAGTGGTTACATTTTTAAAAAGTACTACGCTAAAGCAGTGTGGTGGGTGGAGATGGCAGACAAGAAAAGGATTAAAACAAGATTTTAAAAAATAATTGTCTGAGATTGACATGTGGAATACTAAACTTTCCCCACAACATTGTAAAGTTCAGACATACAATTTTGTAATAATAAAATAATTTTGGATTCAATTATTATTACTGGATTTGTATGATCTGAAAAAGGTTTAACTAAACATTCTTCAACAAATATCTCGCTCACTATCTCATTCTTAAAACCCATATCTATTTCCATAGTTTGTGAATCCTTTTCCTGGTCGTGGAAGTTTCTTCCTCCTCTTCGTATTCTTTAGGCGGCGGATATGTTGAAATCACGACTGCAGCGAGGAGTGAACACAAAACGCAAAGGAGGCCAGCCCAGAACATTTCGTTTGTTACTGGGGAATAATTTAAAAATAATTGTTAAATTAGAAAACAAAATAAAGAAATGATAACCTTACAAAACAATTCTATATAAATATTGAGATGTGTAATTTTGTAATGCTTAACTATTCGAGAATTAGAAAATTAACTTTGCGTCTGTTGTTTTTTACTCACCGATTCTCCTCAATAGATTGGGAGATTTTGGCCCAGGATTCACATCTAAAATGCAGAGAAATAAAGTAAATATTCATGACAAAATGAACAAATCAGATTAATACAAGCTGTGGGAGAGGTGTAGACAAAGAACAATAGAACAACAAATCATGGAAAGAAAGTGGAGATGGATTGGACACACCCTCAGGAAAGATAACAGCAGGGCTAGGTAGGCCTTAGGGCAAGCGACAACGAGGAAGACCCAAGCGTACATGGAGACGGAGCATGTTGGACGAGGCTGGAAGGACTGGGAAGAGCTGGGAAGAACTGAAGCGACTGACAAGGGACCGTGTAGAGTGGCGAGCTTTGATAGAAGCCCTATGTTCCACAAGGAACTCAAAGGAAAAATGAATGATGATGATGATGAGATTAATTCAAACAGTGGCGTAGCGAGGGGGAGCAGGGGGTGGCAAATGCCCCGGGCGGCACTTTGCCAGGGGCGGCAAATTCCTAGTCGTTAAATAGTTTCTTTAAATGAAAATTTTAAAAGAAAGAGATTTTTAAAATCGAAATTAAAGAAAAGATAAATAATACATTAATACAAGAAATAAAGGAACTATCCAAAAGCATGTGAACGTTTTAACTGCCAAAACTTCAAACTCCTTTTGGATATAAATTCTTCTGATTCTAATACTACTGTAATAAAAAAAAACAGAGGCTAAATTAGTATGAGACCGTGACACTGATGTGGTGCTAATTAGTATGAGACCGTGACACTGATGTGGTGCTAATTAGTATGAGACCGTGACAATGATGTGGTGCTAATTAGTATGAGACCGTGACACTGATGTGGTGCTAATTAGTATGAGACCGTGACACTGATGTGGTGCTAATTAGTATGAGACCGTGACACTGATGTGGTGCTAATTAGTATGAGACCGTGACACTGATGTGGTGCTAATTAGTATGAGACCGTGACACTGATGTGGTGCTAATTAGTATGAGACCGTGACACTGATGTGGTGCTAATTAGTATGAGACCGTGACACTGATGTGGTGCTAATTAGTATGAGACCGTGACAATGATGTGGTGCTAATTAGTATGAGACCGTGACACTGATGTGGTGCTAATTAGTATGAGACCGTGACACTGATGTGGTGCTAATTAGTATGAGACCATGACATTGATGTGGTGCTAATTAGTATGAGACCGTGACACTGATGTGGTGCTAATTAGTATGAGACCGTGACACTGATGTGGTGCTAATTAGTATGAGACCGTGACACTGATGTGGTGCTAATTAGTATGAGACCGTGACACTGATGTGGTGATAAATGCGTTCATTCTTAAAATTTGACAGCCGCCCCTGTTGTAAAATTGGGGGGTGGGGGTGGGCGGCAAATTCCTGGCTGTTAATTAACAAATTGTTAAAACCTGAAAATAAATTTTAATAAAAGAAAAGACAAGTTAAAAAAAATAAGCGAAATGAAGAAGTATATTAAAATACTAGAGCGTCTCTAATGCCAAAACTTCAAACTCCATTATAAATCTAAAGTCTTCTGATACTAATGTTACTGAGCTGGAAAACATAGGGGGTTGACAGTATGACAATAATGTGCTGGTATATATAATTGATTCAAGTTTTATTTTAACGTAAGTGAACTACTGGACAAAATTGTTGGCTTATTTATCTGGCGTATTTTAATTTTAATGTCTTTGGTTTTGTGGCATAAACAAAGAATAATGGAAACAATTGCTTATCTAGTGGAATTAAAACTTGGCACAAATAAATACCAAATTTGGGCGGGGGGGGGGTCGGCACATTCCTCGTTGCTAATCGGCTAATTGTTAAAACGTGAAAATAAATTTTAATGAAATAAAAGAAAAGCCAAGATAAGTACTTAATAAGTACTCAACACTACCAAAGTTTTTTTGCAAATGGAAGGAATCAGAAATTGGATAAAAAAGAATAGACTATTAATAAAGACGGACAGTTAGTTGTTGTAAAAGAGAAAACAAAGTGACAAGAAGTTCTTGTTAGAATATTTGACATTATTAAATCCTGGCGAAATTGAATGTGACTTTTTGAGGTAACAGAGAGGGCAATACTGTTACAAAATAAAGGCAATATTCTGGAACTAATGCATAAGCTTGAAAAGTACGTTAGAGCACTCTGAGAACATAGTGGGAAAAGGGGTAAAATACTTGTCATCTAGAAATTCAAACTGAGCTCATAGCAATTTTAGGTGATATAGTTCACGAAAAATCATCTTTCTTCAAAAACAAGATACCAAATATGGTTCCATTGTATTCAATAGCTCTTCATATATTTGACATAAGGATCAAACAAATCCAGTTGTTTGATATGTAAAGATTGAAAATAAAAAAAGTAAAAGCTTTAGAATCTTTCAAAGATTTTATTCAAGCAAAAGTGAATCTGCTAACGACATTTCTAAAATGATTTTGAATAAATGATGATCTTAAAATAATGGACTGCACAGCCCATACGTGCATTAATACTTCTTAAGTGCTGGAAAGTATACAAGAGTTCAACAATGGCACAAAAACATAAAGTCGCATGTCAAACTCGTTCAAACAGTTAAACCTAATTATTAACATGATACTCCAACTGAAACGAATTCTCCAACTATTTTAGTACACTTGAGCATTGTTACACATTCTTTTCCAAGTCCATACACTGTTGGAAATACCTAGTTGCTTCTACAAGCAAGGCATACAGACTTCAGGATACAAAGTAGTGAATATATCATGGAGCCATTTTGAGGTTACTCTGTAAGCTATGGAACTGAAAGATGCAGACAAAAAGCTCAACACACGAATAGATGCAGGAACTTTGCTAGTCACACTGTATATTTTTATTTTCAAAGTTATATAAAAAATATAAGAAATTCTTTAAAAATGTATAGTGCTCCACTAAAACATTTTTTAGCAGTGGCCACTCACAGAGAAACTGAAGGAATGGAATACTTAAGGGATGCTTTAACATTTGATAACATTTTATGTGGATAACTCATTATTTTAATCGAACCTTCCAATCAAAGAACAAGAGATCAAATTTATGGTGATCGAAAGCAAATATGTATGTGTCCATGCTATGTAGAATAACAGTTAAAAAGAATTTTGGTTTCTTCATAAGATGAGGTTATAGATTATAAATTCGCGTGAGGATTGGGCAGTTATATAGAATTTAGAAAACATACTTGATTTTCGTACACCAGCTAATCTACTGGACTTTGAAATTTTGTCTTCAAATTAGAGTATTCAAAATATTCCACATGACATAGTCAGGCAAGGAATATTTTAACCCTATGAATAGAAAAAAGATTAATGAATTCAAGACAAGGGGAGGTTATTTAAGTTGATAAAGATTTTTAGGCTCGAAGTTACCCTGCCTAAAATAATATAATTAATTCGAACATTGCTTACAACTGTCTTAAGTAATGCTTAAAAAGGCTTGTCTAAAATTATTTTAATGAAAGAAATAATGAAGATCATTTACGAATACACCAAAATTAATCTAATCTATTGATATTTTGGCTATTGAGACATGGCTGAAAACATTGATATATCACGATTGAGCCCATGATGAAAAACATAAAACTTTAATTTCATAAAGAAATGAAGCCTTTCTTTTTAACATGAAAAATATATAGTGTTCTTATTATTACTTTTTAATTAATCTTTTTTACTTTATAGCGCTTAACATATTTTTTCGGGGGGGGGGCAAAATTGGTTTCTGACCCGGGTGGCACATACCCACGCTGGGGGGGGCGGCACATACCCACGCTGGGGGAGGGGCACATACCCACGCTGGGGGGGGGCGGCACATACCCACGCTGGGGGGGGGGCGGCACATACCCACGCTGGGGGGGCGGCACATACCCACGCTGGGGGGGGGCGGCACATACCCACGCTGGGGGGGCGGCACATACCCACGCTGGGGGGGGGCGGCACATACCCACGCTTGGGGGGGGCGGCACATACCCACGCTGGGGGGGGGGCGGCACATACCCACGCTGGGGGGGGGCGGCACATACCCACGCTGGGGGGGGCGGCACATACCCACGCTGGGGGCGGCACATACCCACGCTGGGGGGGCGGCACATACCCACGCTGGGGGGGGCGGCACATACCCACGCTGGGGGGGGCGGCACATACCCACGCTGGGGGGGCGGCACATACCCACGCTGGGGGGGGCGGCACATACCCACGCTGGGGGGGGCGGCACATACCCACGCTGGGGGGGGGGCGGCACATACCCACGCTGGGGGGGGCGGCACATACCCACGCTGGGGGGGGCGGCACATACCCACGCGGGGGGGGCGGCACATACCCACGCTGGGGGGGGCGGCACATACCCACGCTGGGGGGGTGGCACATACCCACGCTGGGGGGCGGCACATACCCACGCTGGGGGGGCGGCACATACCCACGCTGGGGGGGGCGGCACATACCCACGCTGGGGGGGCGGCACATACCCACGCTGGGGGCGGCACATACCCACGCTGGGGGGGGCGGCACATACCCACGCTGGGGGGGGCGGCACATACCCACGCTGGGGGGGGCGGCACATACCCACGCTGGGGGGGGCGGCACATACCCACGCTGGGGGGGCGGCACATACCCACGCTGGGGGGGGGCGGCACATACCCACGCTGGGGGGGCGGCACATACCCACGCTACGCCGCTGAATACCAACGTTATCCTTTATTATTTCATGGTTTAGAAATGTAATGCTTAAAAAACTCTTGAAATACTATTTCTTAAAAATCCATGTACTTAGAATGTTTTGTAGAGAGCAGTGGCGTAGCAACGGGTTGGCATCGGGGCAGTTGCCAAGGGCGCCGGCTCAAAAGGGCGCCACAAAATCACTAATTTTTAAATTTGTATTTAAATAAATACAGTCGGACCTCTCTAAGTCGAACTAAAAAGGACCTGATAAATAAATTGACTTACTGAGTTTTTGAGTTAGGGAAAATGGCGTAATAGGCGCCGATTAATCAAGGACAATGTAGATATTGAGAGGTGGAACTAACAGCCATACCGGCTAGTAGGCTTTTCAGGAAAGAGATGCGGTATCTATGTTTCATATGAAAGCAAGCCAACTTCCTTTGAAATGCGGACAAAAGCCCGTGAGAGGAAACACCTTCCCTCCCCTCCCCCCACTTTACTCCCTCAACAGTGATATGGGGGGAGTAAGCTTTTTTCTTTTTAAAAAGAGTCACAGAATGCAGCAAAGTGACGCAAATTAGTTACCACTTACCACTCCCTTTTCTTGTCTTTGTCATTTTTTGTACTTGCAAAGGTCGCTTAATCCCTCGTGGAATGCACTAAGATAAGATTTTACGTCCATTATGTGGCTTTATGGAACACGTGTTCTGAAGTGTCACTCCAGAATAATAACCCAAACACCTTGGAAAATTCGACTAAGAGAGTTTGAAAGCCAAAAATCTTAAGGAGATCTAAAATACATTAGTCTTATTGAGTTTGGCCGGGACCTAACAATTAATTGATATACGGAGGTTTTCCACTTAGGGAAGTTCGACTTAGCGAGGTCCAACTGTATTTCACTTTTACCCTTGATTTAAAAAAGTGAATAATTCATTATATTTAAATGTATTTCATTTAAACCATTATAATATTTTTATTATGCTTGTGGCCCTTGCGGGAAAACTCAGTAAGTGGAATATTTTTTCCCCCATGAGTTCGACTTAGAGAGGTCCGACTGTATTAGCAACCTTCCAATACGCCAGCTAACGGAAGTGCTGAGCTGTAGTCGGTGGAGTGTTATTTAAATTTACTTTTAATTGTGAGTTTCTATCGTTATGTATGAGAAAATGAGTATGACACATTGACACTAATGTTTTTACTTATAATACTTGTTAATTCAAGTTTTGCTGTATTCTTTATTAACACAACAATATCCCGTTTTATCCACCAATTTATTTGGTATTATTTAGTAAATAACAAACTGCAAATTAGTATTGCTCCTGTCTTATTCATTTTTTATATTCACGTTGTTTGGCTGTCAATGTCAGACCACGTAATAATTGTCATAAATCATAAATAAAATATGAGAAATTCAATTATTTTTTCTAACAAATGAAAAAATCGCAAAGCTGAAACTTAACAGTTTATCAAGGGCGCCGGAAATAAATTTGCCAAGGGCGCCAAAAACCTAGTTACGCCTCTGGTAGAGAGATTGTCTTATTTAGTGAATGGATCTCAAATTACGGGATTGTCTTATTTAATGAATGCATTTCAAATAACGTGATTACATTGCAGTCCCCTGCAGCGAATAAATGTGTTCAAAAATTAAGTGTCTGTTGTTGATTATTTCTCAAACAAAACATTTCAAAAGTTCAGGAAATGTCCAACCTTAAATCGCAAGAATTTTAGAATTTTTTAAAAGGAGAATGCGCAGGAAGAAATATTGAAGGGATGCCGGAATGTAGAGTAACAACATTGAAATACAGACTGAAGTAAAGTCACCTGTCAAAAGTCACCGGCTGCCTAAAGGCTGATTGGATCGAAGATGTTATAGACAAGGATTGACATCAGTAAGGGGACCACGCATGGAGTGGGGAAGCCTTGGATCGCTCCAAATGGAAGGATGTAGTGGAAGGATGTGGTGGAAGGATGTGGTGGAAGGATGTGGTGGAAGGATGTGGTGGAAGGATGTGGTGGAAGGATGTGGTGGAAGGATGTGGTGAAAGGATGTAGTGGAGCAGTGCCACAGACGATGATGACATAAACATATCGCATTTTAACTGTTACATCGACTGAATGCATCTGTAGAAAGGAATTTGATAACCTGGAGAAATTTTCAATTTTTAGATGGACTCAATAATTTTTTTAAATTTAGCAATAATGAACTAACCTGAATAAACCAATGGCGATATTAAGGTGTGGTGCCACGGGTCTATACAGATGTGGTCGTGGTTCCCGGAGACCGGGCAGCGGCAAAAAGGCTCAGACGCCAAGTTTTCTGATGTGGCTTCAGGCCACCTGAAGAGTCTACAGAACAAGACATTGGGCAACTCACGGCGACCAAGTATCTGGGAAAATTTAAAAAAAATCAATTTCATGTGTCTAGATAAAATCCAGAGAATTATTTTTATTTTTTTGAATGAGCGAATGTGTCGTGAATTCACTTTATTCGAATAAAAACATGACTTCCTAGACTAGCAGTATAAAAACATGACTTCCTAGACTAGCAGTATAAAAACATGACTTCCTAGACTAGCAGTATAAAAACATGACTTCCTAGACTAGCAGTATAAAAACATGACTTCCTAGACTAGCGGTATAAAAACATGACTTCCTAGATTAGCAGTATAAAAACATTGACTAAATTAGGCCCATTGCTTCCTAGCAGTATAAAAACATTGACTAAATTAGGTCCCTAGAAAAGTAATTGCCAACGCAATCACACCTAAGTGATTGAATTTTAGTTATCAAAATCGAACATATTGATATTTTGTTTATTTTAAGTGTTATATGAAATCCGCTACTTTTAAAAACATATCATTTTAAATTATAAGAAAAAGTAAAATGTTAAAGTCATATTAGGCTGTTATTGAAATGATTAGTAACGAAAGACCTACACTTATCTTGTCTGTATTTCTTTTCAAAAGTAGGCATGTATTCCGGCACGATCCTGTTCCATTGGAGCGCACTAACTGGATGATGCGCTCAATGTCCGTGGGCATGTTATCCAGGAAATACTGAATGGCTTCCGCGCAAAACCCAGGGTCAGTATCTTTGAGCTGCAAAAAGTGGTGGATTAAAAAAATATTAAGTCATCGTCTGATTTTTGCCTAAACCGCCAAAAGGTCAAAAGGTAATAAAATTAAGTTTCTAACACCTGGTTAAGATTGATTTGGTTTTCCTAAAAGTAAAAAAAAAGATTTGTATTAACTTCGCATACGAAATTTCCGTTAAAAGAAAGAATTTTGTTTCAGACATTTTTTAAATTTTCTAACAAATGTTCAAAAATTGTTTTTACTTAAAGCGGGTTTAAAGGCATTTCTATCACACACTTTGCTGTCATGTTTTTATAGTTAGCTAGTATAATCTAGTGACAAAGTCATTTTAAATATTTACCAAAGTTTATATTTGTTTAAAATTAATTAAGACTTTTAATAAATGATCATATTGATGTCGCACACTTAAACGAAAATGTAATCATAGAGAGAACCTTTGACAAGTCAAACAGTTGGTTGAATGCATCACACGACATGGCTGCAGAGATTCAAGTTTGCTATCTAATATATAAAGATGAAAGTTTGTGTGTTTGTTTGTTTGTGTGTTTGTTTGTTACCAATGGAAATCCACACCGTTGGACCCAGGATGCTGAAATTTTGCATGGGGCTCTTATTCGACCCTAGACAGGTCGTAGGCTATGTTTCAACCCCAGGTGACCACCCCTAGGGTAAGGGGGCCCATAATCAGAAAATGTAGAGCCAAATAAAGACAAAATAAATTCTCATTTCGATATTGAACAGCTTCATGCGGGCATTCAAAACGAGTTCATTTTGGTGCGTTATTTTTTACAATACTTTATTTTTAGCTGTGCGCTTTCAAAAATCTTTTATTGTCAAATTACGGTGCGCACCTTTTCGTGTACGCATCTAAAAGTGAGCAGTGTAATTTTATTATAATAAAATTCATATTTGTTTTGGCCATGCGGTACAAAACAGTGGCCTTTTATACAAATACTTTCTTGATATTATAGATCTGTTAACACTATTTCATTACATTTGTCACACGATGTATGGTATTTATTTTTAAATTAAGAGTTTTATTATGTTGTTTCTAATGACTCAAATTTTAATTTAAACAAATACTAATTATGTGAGGGTATTTTATGTGGAAAGAAATTGCCCAAGTCAAAAAAGCTTAATCGTAATTTAGAGGAACTATACGTTTGTTTTTCTTAAAATTTGTTGCGTGTTCTATATTAATTTTTCTTGCTTATTTTACTTGCTCATCCCTTAAATTTAATTATTAAAGTTAATCATCAATGAATATTACATGCATATAAAAGCCTACGACCAATGCTGAGTTTTTTTTATTACATAAGCTCTATAAATTTACAATTTAAACCTTTCTACCGGACTTATAAACATAAGCATATTAAACTCAATACAAGTGAACCTATAAGCAATTAATTAAGTTGGGCGGCGAATTGAATATGCCATGGTCATTACGCTGTTGCGGAATAACAAAAGCCATTTTAAAAATAGATGTTTAGTCAAACATAGCATCTTTTTTTCCTATTTCGTAATATTAATTTTTCTTGCTTATTTTACTTGCTCAATCCCTTAAATTTAATTATTAAAGTTAATCATCAATGAATATTACATGCATATAAAAGCCTACGACCAATGCTGAGTTTTTTTTATTACATAAGCTCTATAAATTTACAATTTAAACCTTTCTACCGGACTTATAAACATAAGCATATTAAACTCAATACAAGTGAACCTATAAGCAATTAATTAAGTTGGGCGGCGAATTAAATATGCCATGGTCATTACGCTGTTGCGGAATAACAAAAGCCATTTTAAAAATAGATGTTTAGTCAAACATAGCATCTTTTTTTCCTATTTCGTAAATAATTTATTTATTTTTCAGAAACTAAATCTGGTGTTTGAAATATAATTTACAAAATATGATGTCCCATCGGGAAACATGGTCCAAAACATACTTGAATTCCTTTTAAAAATTATACCTATTACATAAAAGCCGTAAATTTAAATCGTAAAACATAGAGACAAATATATAAAAGCATTATATATCATTTCCATATTAAAACACTAATTAATGAAGACTATAAACAAGTATACAATTTATTTTTGGAGCAGTACTGCTTTACAAGACTTCATTTTAAGCGCCCGCCTTTAAATTAACTTTAATTGACTAAAAATTGACAATAATTTTTTCATTTTTGTCCCTTTCTACAAAACGGTCCCATTTAGCGATGGATTCCAAAATCTTATATGTTGCTGTTTCACCAAGGGATTCAATTCTTTTTTGATTCCCGTTTTCAGATAAAACATTATATTTTGTAAAAAAAAATTCCTGTTTTTGTTTCTGGAAATTAGATAAAAGGCGATTTTTACTCATTACTTTTAGTTCAGAGTTCAGTCGTGCTTAATTGTTTTTAGTATGATTCGTAAATTTTAAAGACTTTTAGTCAAATGGGAAGTTGGACCATTAGTGAAAGGGGGCTTAGGCTTTTATTAGTATAGAAAAGGGGCACTAAATGAAGTTAATCAAGAGAAATACAAAAAAATAAGAAGAAAGTAAATCGTTGCATACACTTACATACTTAACAAATAACTATTTGAATATTTTCAACAACATAATAAAACTTGCTCATTACTATAAACTTACTTATTAAAGGTAAGAATCAATGATCTTGACATGCATATAAAGGCCTAGGACCTATTTTGTCATTTCATGTTTACATAATTTTATGTTTACATAAGCTAAACAAATTAACTATTTAAACTTTAGCTAACGAACTTATTAAGAAAGTCATTAAACTTAACACAAGTGAACCTAAAGATCACTAATTCCGTGTAGTTAGAAGCATAAAAATCTGGGTGGTTGTTAAGTACACTTCCGTGGTGGTAACGAGCAAAAAAAATATTTAAATATCAATTTTCATATAGCCCATATAATGAAAAAAACGTCTTTGTGCCCCCGGCCCCCATGACTGAATTGCAACTTTTTTACGCAAATGATCGTCGTGAGAGGCTACTCAACAACTTCCCAAAGTTTCATGCTTCTACCTACACGCGAAGTTGGAGAATTCAATTAGTGATGAGTCAGTTTTTTATATAAGAAAAAAACTACATAGCCTATGACCTGTCCCGGGTCAAATGAGGGTCCCATGCAAAATTTCAGCACCTAGGTCCAACGGTGTGGCATTCTATGAGTAACAAAACAAACAAAAGAAACAAACAAACAAACTTTCATCTTTATATATTAGATGGGGTTTTCCCGCTTTGGGAATGTCAATGTTTGACTGTTGCACAGTGCGCACTATTTTGACACATGCTTGGTGTGACGTAGTTTGGTGTGGGATGACGTCAATAGAGAGATATGCTAGAGGGACGATTTTGTAGCGGAGAGCACGCACAGTGTTGTTATTATTTTGCCTTGAAGGATTTCTTTGTTCAATTAAAATATTGATTCTTCTGATGGTGTTTTTACTTATTGAGTTGAAGCCTTGTGAGTCATAAAAATCATTAGAACTTAACATTCTTAAGAAGAACAAATGAAATTAATCTCTTTAGAATGTGTTTTTTTAAGATTTTACAATAACTAACCTTACCTAACCAAACTTGAAGTAGTAAACAAGTTTATATATTAGCTTATCTAATACCTTTCAGCCATTTAGTGGTGCTAATAGAATACATTAAATTCATCTGTTCATTGATGTTAAGAAGGATGAATTAAATACATATATTTATTGATCCGGTGAAGGTTAAATTAAATTAATCTCTTCTGAATATTTTTTTTTGGATCTTATAATCAATACAAAATATCACTAAACAAATTATATATCCAAAACTTAAATTAACACTTCACCTGTTTTACAAATGTCCAAACACAATTGATGTGTCCGAATTAAACAAATAGTCATGGGGTAGCAAAATTTAAACTAATTTAATAATTTACTTATAAGTTACTTATTTATCTAAGTTACTTATAAGTTTATTGATGCTAAAAGGGGGGGGGGAAACCTTCAGTATGGTATTTAAGAAGAAAGTTTAACAAAGGGAAATACTTAAAAGCAGTTGTACACTAAAACAATATATAAGCTATTATGTTCCAATCTTTCTTCAGAGAAATCATGCCCCCAAAAAGAAAAACTCAATTAGGTCGTGTTTCTAAAACGGCAAAGAAGCAAGCCTTACATAGAGAAAATGAAACGAATGAACAAACACAGGCAAGACTTGCTGTTGAGAGAGAAAGAGTTTCAATCAGAAGAGCTAATGAAACCAGTGAACAAACACAGGCAAGACTTGATGATGAGAGGAAAGAGGTTCCATAAGAAGAGCTAATGAAACCAGTGAACAAACACAGGCAAGACTTGATGATAAGAGAGAAAGAGTTTCAATCAGAAGAGCTAATGAAACCAGTGAACAAACACAGGCAAGACTTGATGATGAGAGAGAAAGAGTTTCAATCAGAAGAGCTAATGAAACCAGTGAACAAACACAGGCAAGACTTGATGATGAGAGAGAAAGAGGTTCCATAAGAAGAGCTAATGAAACCAGTGAACAAACACAGGCAAGACTTGATGATAAGAGAGAAAGAGTTTCAATCAGAAGAGCTAATGAAACCAGTGAACAAACACAGGCAAGACTTGATGATGAGAGAGAAAGAGTTTCAATCAGAAGAGCTAATGAAACCAGTGAACAAACACAGGCAAGACTTGATGATGAGAGAGAAAGAGTTTCAATCAGAAGAGCTAATGAAACCAGTGAACAAACACAGGCAAGACTTGATGATGAGAGAGAAAGAGTTTCAATCAGAAGAGCTAATGAAACCAATAAACAAACACAGGCAAGACTTGATGAAAAAAGAGTCAGATCTTCAATGAGAAGAGCAAATGAAACAAATAAACAAACCCAAATAAGACTTGCAGACCAGAGAAATGGAAATTTAAACAGAAGAAGAAATGAAATGCAGCAAGACCTAAACGGTGCTGCTCATTAATATGACCCAGATATTCCATACCATCAACATGATAGGTCAACATTGGTGAGATGAACTTGATCTGCAAGCATTGCAGTGCATTTAAATGGAAAGATGAGCACCCTGGAATGTGCTGTTCAAATGGCAAAGTTAAACTAGAGACTCTGCAACATCCACCTGAGCCACTTGATCATTTGCTTCAAGGTGTATCTCAAACGTCTAAACGCTTCCTAGCCAACATCAGAAAATACAACTCATGCTTTCAAATGACATCTTTTGGTGCCAGCAAAGAAATTCGTGAACAAGGATTCATGCCAACATTTAAAGTTCAAGGCCAAATTTATCACAGGGCTGGATCTCTGCTGCCAGCTGAAGGCGAACCTCAGTTTCTGCAGATCTATTTCATGGGAGACCAAGCTAGAGAAGTCCAACAAAGATGTGCAAACTTTCCAGACTTGCAACAAAATGTTGTTTTGGAGTTGCAAGAACTCCTACATGCAAACAATGCCTACCTTCAAATTTTCAAGACAGCTCTAGAAAGAATGCCAACTGATGAATACAAAGTTGTGATACGAGCTGACAAAGCACCAAGACATGAACACCAAAGGCGGTTCAATGTACCAACATTTGATGAAGTGGCCATTGTCATGGTAGGAAATGAATTTGACAGACGTGACATTGTCCTTCAAAAGCGAAACAACCTTCTCCAAAGAGTTGCAGAAACTCATCGCTCTTATGATGCTCTGCAATACCCCCTAATGTTTTGGCAAGGTGAAGAGGGGTACTCCTTTGGCATTCCTCAGACAAACCCAGACACGGGAAACAATGTTTTGGGTAAAAAGGTTACAGCAATGGACTTTTATGCATATCGAATCATGATTCGCAGTGGTGAAGATAACCATCTCTTGAAATTTAGACAGCTGTTCCATCAATTCATCGTAGATATGTACGCGAAAATTGAAAGTGAACGCTTGCTCTACATCCGTCTAAATCAAAAGAAGCTGAGAGTTGAAGACTACATTCACCTCAGAGATGCCATTGCAAATGATGCCAATCCAAATGATCTGAGGAAAATGGTTATCTTGCCAGCAACATTTACAGGAAGTCCAAGACACATGCATGAGTACACTCAAGATGCTATGACTTATGTCAGAAATTATGGAAGGCCAGATTTGTTTATCACCTTTACATGCAATCCACTATGGCAAGAAATTCAGGCTAATCTTTTACCTGGCCAATCAGCAGTGGATCGACATGATTTGGTTGCTAGAGTCTTCAAACGAAAACTATCAAAATTAATGGGAGTCATTACAAAAAGTCATGTCTATGGTGAAACGAGATGCTGGATGTACTCAATTGAATGGCAGAAGAGAGGCTTACCCCATGCACACATCCTAATATGGCTGATGAAAAAATTACGACCTAATCAAATTGACAATGTAATCTCAGCAGAAATACCAAACTCTACACAAGATAATTTTTTGTTTGAAATTGTTGTGAAAAATATGCTGCATGGACCCTGTGGAAACTTGAACAGAAACTCTGCTTGCATGGTTGATGGGAAATGCTCAAAAAAATATCCAAGGAATTTGATACAAGAAACTAAAACTGGTGAAGATGGCTATCCTGTGTACAGACGCCGTAAACCAGGAGATGGTGGTTTTACTGCAAAAATCAAAATGAAGGTTGGTTCAACATATCAAGAAATAGAAATGGACAACAGATGGGTGGTTCCCTACACGCCAATTTTGACAAAAATGTTTCAAGCTCACATAAATGTCGAATCTTGCCAATCTGTCAAGGCCATCAAATACATCTGCAAGTACGTCAATAAAGGAAGTGACCAGGCCGTTTTTGGTCTTGAAGGAAACCAAGAGAATCCAGATGAGGTGCAAAAATTTCTAATGGGTCGTTACATCAGCAGTAATGAAGCAGTCTGGAGAATTTTGAATTTCCAAATTCATGAACGGTATCCAACAGTTGTTCACTTGAGTGTTCATCTTGAAAATGGGCAAAGAGTATACTTCAACCAAGAAAATATATATCATCAAATTCTGGAGCCACCAAGAACAACTTTGACAGCTTTTTTTCAACTGTGCCAACAAGACGACTTTGCAAAAACCATTCTCTATTGTGTGGTTCCAAGGTACTATACTTGGAATGCTTCTCAAAAATTATTTAAACGCCGAAAACAAGGAGCAGATGTTGAATATCATCCAGGGATAAAATCTTCAGATGCATTGGGACGTGTGTACACCGTTCACCCATCTAATGCAGAATGCTTCTTTTTGAGGATGCTACTTCATGTTGTTAGAGGACCAACATCCTACACTGACTTAAAAACTGTTGATGGTCATGTGTGTGCTACATTTAGGGAAGCTTGCCAAATGCAAGGGCTACTAGAAAACGATCACCATTGGGTCTTGACCATGGAGGAGGCATGTACATCTCAATCACCTACCCGTTTGAGACATCTGTTTTCAATTTTGCTGACAACATGATCTGTTTCTAATCCACTTGCTCTCTGGGATACATTTAAAACATATTTGAGTGAGGACATTATGTTGCAAACCAAGAGAGAGAATCAAACACTGCTAATTGAGTTCTCTAATGAGATTTACAACAGGTGCCTTATGTTGTTGGAGGATTTGTGTGTATCAATGTCAGGAAGGAACCTTGACCAGTTTGGGTTACCAACGCCTCAAAGAAATGAAAACAATCTTCAGAATAGTGAAATTCTACGAGAACAAAATTATAACACAAATGAATTGATGGCCTATGTCTCAGAAAATCAACCACGTTTAGTTGAGGATCAAAGAGCTGCCTACATTCACATCTTAGAACTGGTTACCTCAAAAAAAGGTGGAATCATATTCCTTGATGCTCCAGGAGGTACAGGTAAAACATTTGTGATCAATTTGCTCTTGGCTACAATCAGACGAGACAAAGATATTGCTCTAGCCGTTGCTTCTTCTGGCATAGCATCAACATTGCTTGCAGGGGGTAGAACAGCTCATTCTGCCTTCAAGTTACCTTTGAACATGAACCATTCTGAGAATGTAACCTGCAACATATCAAAAGGATCAGGAAAGGCCAAGGTACTAGAACAGTGTTCTCTCATTGTCTGGGATGAGTGTACAATGTCACACAAGCGAGCTCTTGAAGCCTTGAACAACACTCTTCAGGATTTAAAAGGAAACACAAAACTAATGGGAGGAACAGTTGTGGTATTAGCTGGAGATTTTCGACAAACTTTGCCTGTCATTCCAAGGTCAACACCAAGCGATGAGTTGAATGCCTTCCTCAAAGCTTCAACTCTGTGGAAACAGGTCAAGAAAATGACTCTGACCACCAACATGAGAATCCATTTACATGGAGATAATGCAGCAGGCTACTTCTCACATCAATTGCTTCAACTTGGCGATGGAAAGTGGCAGGTAGACCCAGCATCAGGAACAGTTTCTTTCCCATCAAATTTTTGCACTGTAGCAAAGTCACTTGAAGAGTTGAAACTTGCCGTTTTTCAAAACATCCAAGACCAGTTTAAAAATCCTGAGTGGTTGTGCGAAAGGGCCATTCTTGCTCCAAAGAATTCAAGTGTCAACAGCATCAATTCTCAAATTCACAATTTTCTACCAGGCATTTAAAAAAACTACAAATCTATTGATACGGTTACAGATCCGGCCCAAGCTGTTTACTATCCAACAGAATTTTTGAATTCATTAGATCCTCCTGGCATGCCATCACATAACTTGGAACTTAAAATCGGAGCTCCTATCATACTTCTGAGAAACTTGGATCCCCCTAAACTATGCAATGGAACACGATTGAGCATCAAGCATCTCTTACCTCATGTAATAGAAGCCACAATTTTGACAGGCTGCGCCAAAGGAGAAGATGTCTTCATCCCAAGAATTCCACTCATACCAACAGATATGCCTTTTGATTTCAAGCGCCTCCAGTTTCCAATCAGGCTTGCATTTGCCATGTCTATCAACAAGGCACAGGGACAGTCTTTAAAAGTGGCAGGCATTGTACTTGAGGAAGCATGCTTTGCCCACGGACAGCTATATGTGGCATGTTCTAGAGTTGGGTCACCAACAAATCTTTTCATTTTTGCACCAGACGGAAAAACCAAAAATATAGTCTATCGACAAGCCTTAATATAAACGATATATAAATTACATGTACTTATTTTTAATTACATTTCAATTTATTTTTTAAATTGTTTTTCAATGAATGAATTGAAATAATTTTTTAAAAAATCTGTTGACTATTATTTTAATCGTGCGACGCCGGGTAACCCGGCTAGTTTCAAATAAAAACAATCGCAAGGTTTGAAGGAATGATTAGGTCATCAATAGCAACAACAAACTTACTCATAGCAGTATCATCCAGTGTTGAATGGTCGCAATTTTTTAAAAACATTATTTTTCCCCCGTAATTTTTATAGTGCGCAAAAAACGCGAATTGTTAACCATAGGCTAGAAATGTTAGAGACCTGCAAAGTAAAAAAAATATTACATTGAATATCAATATACATAATTCCCGTTGTCTGTATGTATGGCTGTAATGTAATGCTGTTAGGTGGCGCTGCGAAATTTGTAATGCTGTTAGGTGGTGCTGCGATCGATTTTGTATAAAAATATTATATAACGTCTTTGTTTTAGCTTATATTTTAAATTTTTGAAAAGGGAACGATTTAAAAATTAAATTTAAGGATTTATAATTCATAAGATATACTTTGAGTACATTTCAGCAAATTTAATATTTCGTATTTATCAAACAAGGATAAGTTACATATGTTAATTATGTACAATGTATATTGATTCCCGTTGTCTGTATGGATGTAAGTGCTGTTAGGTGGCGCTGCGATCGATTTTGTTTTATAGTGCTGTTTGAACCAAAAAAAGATTCCGTCATTTTGACGCGTTATCTCTAGTTCTATGATATTTAAGTGAAAGTATATAAATTGTCTCCCCTCGCCACAGTGCTGTGTAGGCGGCCATTTCTGTTTTGACTCATTTTGAAATTTTCTAAATATAACTTTTGTATAAATAACACCACTAATAAACCAATAACACCACTAATAAACCAATAACACCACTAATAAACCAATAACACCACTAATAAACCAATAACACCACTAATAAACCAACAACACCACTAATAAACCAACAACACCACTAATAAACCATTGAAAACAACGTAAACTACTAGGTATAGAACTCATCATTTATAAAATATAAATGAATGTCATAACATTATTGCGACATAATTTATTGGACTCTCAATTCTCGTGATAAATTCCGCGCTCAGTGACCCGTAACACGATCACTGGTGTGAAAATAACACGTGTTAAACCCCAATAGATATACCGGCCTGTACATCTTTATGACGTAGATACAATGTCTGCACCCCATGTGCTGCGTCCTGCCCTGCGAGATGGGTATGTCTCTTTTTGGGCTTCACATTATTTTAATAAATTAAATAAATTGTATTTCTTCCCGAACCCTCTTGACCGATGCCAGCCCATTGACACCCACCAGCGGTAGTAAGGACTACATATTGTAAGGAATTTAGGTTAATTTGGATTGACCACCAGGAGCTGATCGCCACTAGCGCGGAGTTGAACGTGGCCTTTAGATCTAGGGCGGTAAGAGGGTCTTGAGATAAGACAGGGACATGAAACAGAAGCCGACTTCTGACCATGAGTCCACGGGACTGGCCAATGTGTGAAATGCCCCAGGGTAGATAGGATGACCAAACGCGCAGGTGGTCTTGGTGGGGGTAGGTAAGCGGTGAGGGTCTCACCAGAGACGGGGGTAGGTAAGAGGTGAGGGTCTCACCAGAGACGGGGGTAGGTAAGAGGTGAGTGTCTCACCAGAGACGGGGGTAGGTAAGAGGTGAGGGTCTCACCAGAGACGGGGGTAGGTAAGCGGTGAGGGTCTCACCAGAGACGGGGGTAGGTAAGCGGTGAGGGTCTCACCAGAGACGGGGGTAGGTAAGCGGTGAGGGTCTCACCAGAGACGGGGGTAGGTAAGAGGTGAGGGTCTCACCAGAGACGGGGGTAGGTAAGAGGTGAGGGTCTCACCAGAGACGGGGGTAGGTAAGAGGTGAGGGTCTCACGGTTATGTCGAACCGGCCCCACCCCCGTCTTAATTTATGGGTGGTCCCATATGACTGACAGATTGGACACAGACGTATCGGACACGGGATGAATTCAAGGGGAGGAGTCTGAGGGGTATTAGAGTGTACGCACGGGTGAGAGGAGGGTCAGACTAGGAGTAGGGGGAAGAGACTCCGGGAGACGCACTGCTAGGGTAAGTGTAGACTTGAAGACAGTTGTAGAGTAGAGATTAGTGTTAAGTGAGAAGTAACTAGACTTGAATAAGTGAAGAAATAAACAGAGTTAATAAGTGTTTAAGTCGTCTTAAAGTCTTTGTGTTCGAATTGAGTGAAAGCAGAGAGTTTAGTCACACACAAGTACACAGGTTACCCACAAAATTAAGTTGAATACATGCTCAATATTATTATACCATTTCGACGCCTCTTTCTGAACCCTCTTGAACGATGTCAGCCCATTGATATCCACCAGCGGTAGTAAGGACTCCTTATTAAGTTGCATACATGCTCAAAATTATTATACAATTTCGATGCCTCTTACATGCTATATATTATTATACAATTTCGACGCCTCTTACATGCTCAATATTATACCATTTCGACGCCTCTTTCTGAAGGTTTAGTCGTTGGTATGGGAGATGTGCAAAGGCGTATGAAGAGTCAAGTTGTTGCAGTTCCAAACTTTTTTTAGCTGTTTAAATGATGATCTTGCTTTGCCAATTCTCACTCTTACATCGGCGTCTGTGCCTCCTTGTGTGTCGATGATGCTTCCAAGGTATGTGAAGCTAGCCATCTCTTCCAGAGTTGTTCCTTCCAGTGTTATTGGAGTATTGCTTGATGTGTTTATTTTAAGGAATTTGCTTTTTCCCTTATGGATGTTCAGAATAATGTATGTAATTCAAATTCACAGTTTGTTCTTGTTTTTTTTCCACGTGAAAGTTTGAGTTGACGCGTTGAGGCGACCCATCGAAGTAACGCGTGCTTTTGTTTACATTTTACGTGTCACACTGAGCTCGGTCAAGTGAATCGGTGACCAGACTTTTCCCCCTCTCCCCCCCCAGGGTTATGAAGCAAAGTTGAGTTAGACAGATTCAGTCTGTAAATGTTTGTAGCGTTTGAAAATAAATAATACTGTTAGTTATGTCTCATATATAAGGGATTTATAGTCAAAAACTTTGTTTTTACGTGTTTGTTTTATTTACCACTATTTTTAAATCCCTTATATTAACTTCGCGGCCGTCTCTGTCTGTCGTCATCTCATCATCTCTTTCATCATCTCATGGGCTGGGCGGGCGGAAAAAGAAAAGTCGAAAATGACCCACTTCCAGTGATCCGATCGAGCTGAAATTTGGCACACGGACCCGACTCACCTAACAATGCATATCAAAATTTCAGATCGATCGATCGTACCGTAATTAAATTAATGCATTTTTAGTTTATCCTTATATGAGGTATGTAATTCAAATTCACTGTTTGTTATTGTTTTTTCTTCCACTTCCACGTGAGTTTGAGTTGACGCCGACCGTCGTGTTGACGCCGACCGTCGTGCCGACACCCCCTCACATCCCCCCCCGTTATTAAAGACAAGGGACATCACTCTGTGTCCGTCTGTAAATTTTTGTAGAGTTGGAACATTATCAATACTTTTAGTTCTGTCTCATATATAAGGGATTTATAGTCAAAAACTTTGTTTTTACGTTTTTTTTTAAAAATCCCTTATATTAACTTCACCGCCGTCTCTCTCTGTCTCTCTGACGTCATCTCTGTCTTGGGCGGGCGGGCGGAAAAAGAAAAGTAAAAAATGACCCACTTCCCGTGATCCGATCGAGCTGAAATTTGGCACACGGACCCGTCTCACCTAACAATGCATCGTATCAAAATTTCAGATCGATCGATCGTACCGTAATTAAATTAATGCATTTTTAGTTTATCTATATAAACTATATGTAGAGGTCGCTATCATTTACATTTTACGGATCACTTGACTTCAGGCCAGCCACCGGTGTGAACACATCTCGTGCTTAAACCAGGTAAACCGGCGTGCTTTTGTTTACATTTGGTGTGTCACGGTGAGCTCGGCCCAACGATCGGTGACAAGACCTTTCCCCTCTCCCACCCCAACCCCCCTTTTTGTGTTAAAAGCAAAGGGGAGTAAAGACAGATTCAGTCTGTAGATATTTGTAAATACTTTAAGTTCTGTCTCAAATATAAGGGATTTATAGTCAAAAACTTTGTTTTTACGGGTTTGTTTTTATTAAATCCCTTATATTAACTTCGCGGCCGTAACACGTCCTGTGAGGCTAACTAATACCCTGTTTATATGTTATACATTTACTACTATCTACCAGTAGTCCATGCCTGTTACAGTCACGGTTAACTGCGTGACCTCTGGACCGTCTGGAGACTAGACCCACCCAGTGCGCTCGTACTGCGCCCAGTTTGCAGCTCCCCTGCCCGATAAAGCGGAACGCCTTTTCCTCACGTGGATTCACGCCAAGGGGGTAACCCTTCAGCTACCCAGCGGAGAGGTCACCCCGATACGTCACAGCAGGAACATCACGTGACGACATTCAAGGAGGCCGCTACCCAGCTGAGAGTTCACATCAATACATCAAAGCAGGAACATCACGTGACGACACTCAAGGAGGCCGCTACCTAGCGGAGAGGTCACCTCAATACGTCACAGCAGGAACATCATGTGACGACACTCAAGGAGGCCGCTACCTAGCGGAGAGGTCACCTCAACACGTCACAGCAGGAACATCACGTGACCGCACTAAAGGAGGTCGCTAGACTTTGATTTATTCTATCCCTCCCCTACGGAGGCCCATTCTACAAGCTACAAAAATGTAAGTGTTTTACGAAGAGAAACATCAATAGATATAATTCACCAGAAACTAGGACAAGCACAAGACGTGTGCAAATAAGCAAGGCGAATGACCCTCGCTAGGGTCGACCAATCACAGGTTATTGTTGCCAAACGAGGGTGATGCAGGGTGGGGACAGGTAACAACAACCTCAGTGCAACAAATGATTGCACTATTGCAACAACAACAACAAAAAACTATGACATGTTTAGTTTAGATCTTCTAAATGTTCTTACTTCATGGGAATTGCAAGAATCGTACGCGAATATCGAACGACCTCTGAAAACATTTCTTACAATGCCAACCACAGTAGCCACTGCTGAAAGGAGTTACAGCAAACTAAAAATTTAAAAAAAAATAACTTGAGATCGATGTCAGGTCAACAATGTACATAATCTCTAGCTCTTCACGTCATCTCTAACTCTTCACATCATCTCTAGCTCTTCACATCATCTCTAGCTCTTCACATCATCTCTAGCTCTTCACATCATCTCTAGCTCTTCACATCATCTCTAGCTCTTCACATCATCTCTAACTCTTCACATCATCTCTAGCTCTTCACATCATCTCTAGCTCTTCACATCATCTCTAGCTCTTCACATCATCTCTAGCTCTTCACATCATCTCTAGCTCTTCACATCATCTCTAACTCTTCACATCATCTCTAGCTCTTCACATCATCTCTAGCTCTTCACATCATCTCTAGCTCTTCACATCACCTCTAGCTCTTCACATCATCTCTAGCTCTTCACATCATCTCTAGCTCTTCACATCATCTCTAGCTCTTCACATCATCTCTAACTCTTCACATCATCTCTAGCTCTTCACATCATCTCTAGCTCTTCACATCATCTCTAGCTCTTCACATCACCTCTAGCTCTTCACATCATCTCTAGCTCTTCACATCATCTCTAGCTCTTCACATCATCTCTAGCTCTTCACATCGTCTCTAGCTCTTCACATCATCTCTACCTCTTCACATCATCTCTAGCTCTTCACATCATCTCTAGCTCTTCACATCATCTCTAGCTCTTCACATCATCTCTAGCTCTTCACATCATCTCTAGCTCTTCACATCATCTCTAGCTCTTCACATCATCTCTAGCTCTTCACATCATCTCTAGCTCTTCACATCATCTCTAGCTCTTCACATCATCTCTAGCTCTTCACGTCATCTCTAGCTCTTCACATCATCTCTAGCTCTTCACATCATCTCTAGCTCTTCACATCATCTCTAGCTCTTCACATCATCTCTAGCTCTTCACGTCATCTCTAGCTCTTCACATCATCTCTAGCTCTTCACATCATCTCTAGCTCTTCACATCATCTCTAGCTCTTCACATCATCTCTAGCTCTTCATATCATCTCTAGCTCTTCTTTCCATCGAACGTGGACTTACCAGACAAATAAACTTCGATGAAATAATCACTAGATCTGCAAACATTAAAGCAAGAAAAGTAAAGATTTGAGCCTTTGATATAGGACATGGGCGTGGATCGGTGGAGTGTTACTTAAATTTACTTTTAATTGTGAGTTTCTATTGTTATGTATGAGATAGTGAGTATGACACAATGACACTATTGTTTTTATTTATAATACATGATACTTTAAATATTGCTGTGGCCTGTATAAACGCAGAAACAAGCAACGTTTTCCGCATATTTATTTAGTATCATTTAGTAAATAATGAACTGTAAATAAGTATTGTTCTTGTCTTTTGCATCTTTTATATTCACTTTGTATGACTGTCACTGTCAGACTAAGTAATCATTGTCATAAATAAAATAAAAGAAATACAATTTATTTCTAACAATTTACAAAAATCTCAAAGATGAAACTTGTCAATTATCAAGGGTTCCAAAAATAAATTAGCCAAGGGCGTCAAAAACCTAGTTACGCCTTTGATTGACATTTATGTCTTTGAGTCTTTCTTGAACTCCTGAATACTTTCCAGCCATGAAGAAGTATTGACACACTTTGAGTCTCTACTTTCTTTTGTTCTAGGACCATCAGTTGACCATCAGTGGACCATCAGTTGACCATCAGTTGACCATCAGTTGACCATCAGTGGACCATCAGTTGACCATCAGTTGACCATCAGTGGACCATCAGTTGACCATCAGTTGACCATCAGTTGACCATCAGTTGACCATCAGTTGACCGTCAGTGGACCATCAGTTGACCATCAGTTGACCATCAGTGGACCATCAGTGGATCATCAGTTGACCATCAGTTGACCATCAGATTTAAACTTATTTAAAATCCTTTCATAAATGTTATAATCAGATTCATTTTTTTTCCCAATGAAATCTTATAAAGACTCTACAACTTTTACGTTCTGATTTTCAATCTTTACATATTACACAGCTGGACTTGTTTGATCGTCATGTCAAACATAAGGAGATCTATTGAATGCACGTAAATAATATATAGTATCTTGTATCCGGCTGGATAGCGAAATCAGTAGTGCTCTCGCCTCACAAAGCTGAGGGGCGTGGGATCGAGCCCACGCAAAGCCACACTATAAATGATACGCTAAGAAAGTCCTCCGCTGACCCCTGGAAGGGAAGTGGGGCTCTAATGGAAACATTAGGGATCGCGTACAACAATCGGTTATGGGACTTACTTACTTACTTATGTTGTACCCGAAAGAGAAAGATGGTTTTTGGCGAACTGAATCTCCTTATAAGAACTTCTTGCCACTTTGTTTGATTTTCGTTTACAACCAAGTCTTGTTATTTTTTACCACGTTTTTATTAACTCACTTTTTCATGGTAATATTTTGTATCCACCATCTGCTTCCTTCCATTTTCAAACAAAATTGGTAATATTGAGCTCTTTATACATTAGGGGCTGCTTTTTGGATTTATTATACGAAGGTGTTCATTCATTAGATGAGCAATTTTGTTCATTATTTTTGTTTACATCACAAAACATTCAAATGAATAAAAGCTGCTGTAGGATAGTAAGCCATAGAACCACTCAAATAATTATTTGTTCCAGTAGTTCACTTACGTTAAATCAAATATTTGTTCCAGTAGTTCACTTAAGTTAAATCACTACCGCGTTATCAGTCTCATCTTTATTTAGGTGTAAGTTCTGTGTCTAATTTGGATAATATAATTCTAATATATTGGTCACACTCATTCTTGTTGCACTTATAGTAATCGTAAATTTCCATCAGTTCGTACGAGCAATTTATTTATATCAATTCATTAGCATTAGTATCAGAAGAATTTAGATTCTCTAAGGAGTTTCAAGTTTCGGCATTTGAAACGTTCACATATTTCTATAAATAGATTCTTCATTTTTTAATAAATTTTTACCTCGGGTTTTTTTTTAAATTTTAAAAGTATTTTAACGTAATTAATTCTAATTTAGAAATACAACACAAAGATAACTTAATACAACCCTCAGATAGACATAAGGATAAAAACACCTTTCTTATTCCGTATGCAAGAACAAACACATACAAGTATTCCTTCTTCCCGTCCGGAATTCGGGCGTGGAATGGGTTGCCTGAAAAATCCAGGAAAACCAACACTTTATCAGCATTTAAATCTCTAATAAAAATGCAGGACTAAACACAAACCATAGATAAGCGTAGGACGCAATAATCTTCTGTATAGAAGGAGCGTCTGTAAACAGATAAGATAAGATAAGATAAGTTAAGATAAGATAAGAACGTTTTTCATTTTTAGAAGCTAATTAAAAACGAGGAATTAGCTGCACTCCCCGAGCATTCGATTGGCTCATGTTTGTAATTGTCAGAGAAGGCTAATTACAACAGGAGCAGCTCTCACATTTAAGGAAACAATTTAAGTTATCAGTCATCAGCACATCAGTCATCAGCACATCAGCACATCAGCACATCAGCACATCAGCACATCAGTCATCAGCACATCAGCACATCAGCACATCAGCACATCAGCACATCAGCACATCAGCACATCAGTCATCAGCACATCAGCACATCAGCACATCAGCACATCAGCACATCAGTGTCACGTTGTCATACTACTTAGCGTTTCGGTTTTTCATTTCAGACGGGACCTTTGCCCCACTTGACCCATTCTCGGCACGCCACCGTAAAAGATCCTACATCTGACACCGCAGCTGAGTGGCAACTCAAGCTGGTGAATGAAGTTAATAATGCGCAAGCTGTGAAATCAAGTTGAGCAGTTAAATCAAGTACACACATGCCAGCTCCTTGTGTTAATATAAGTGTAGATCTAAATAGTGTGACAAGAAGCATCAACCAAGGAAATACCCCGCTTGTGGTCATCTGTATTATTTTTCTTCTTTATGCAGATCAAATCGTGTAAAAGCTGTCAACGAGAAGATAAAGTTAACTATGGTCAAGAAACATTCTGCTTACGTATCGTTTCCTAGGGAACAAACTAGCAAAATGAATGGAAAACAGTGGTTAACATTCTACCACATGCAAAAGTTAACATTCTACCACATGCACAAGATAACATTCTACCACATGCACAAGTTAACATTCTACCACATGCACAAGTTAACATTCTACCACATGCACAAGTTAACGTTCTGCCACATGTACAAGTTAACATTCCACCCATGTACAAGTTAACATTCCACCCCATGCACAAGTTAACATTCTACCACATGCACAAGTTAACTTTCTACCACATGCACAAGTTAACATTCCACCACATGCACAAGTTAACATTCCACAAAATGCACAATTTAAAATTCTACCACATGCACAAGTTAACATTCTACCACATGCCCAAGTTAACTTTCACCCACATGCGCAAGTTAACATTCCACCACATGCACAAGTTAACATTCCACAAAATGCACAATTTAAAATTCTACCACATGCACACGTTAACATTCCACCCCATGCACACGTTAACATTCTACCACATGCACCAGTTAACATTCTACCACATGAACAAGTTAACATTCTACCACATGCACAAGTTAACATTCTACCACATGCACACATAACATTCCAACCCATGCACAAGTTAACATTCTACCACATGCACAAGTTAACATTCTACCACATGCACTAGTTAACATTCTACCACATGCACAAGTTAACATTCTACCACATGCACAAGTTAACTTTCTACCACATGCACAAGTTAACATTCTACCACATGCACAAGTTAACATTCTACCACATGCACAAGTTAACATTCTACCACATGCACAAGATAACATTCTACCACATGCACAAGATAACATTCTACCACATGCATGCACAAGATAACATTCTACCACATGCACAAGATAACGTTCTAACACATGCACAAGATAAAATTCTACCACATGCACAAGTTAACTTTCTACCACATGCACAAGTTAACATTCCACCACATGCACAAGTTAACATTCCACAAAATGCACAATTTAAAATTCTACCACATGCACAAGTTAACATTCTACCACATGCCCAAGTTAACTTTCACCCACATGCACAAGTTAACATTCCACCCCATGCACACGTTAACATTCTACCACATGCACAAGTTAACATTCTACCACATGCACAAGTTAACATTCTACCACATGCACAAGTTAACATTCCACCCCATGCAAAAGTTAACATTCCACCCCAAGCACAAGTGAACATTCTACCACATGCACCAGTTAACATTCTACCAGATGAACAAGTTAACATTCTACCACATGCACAAGTTAACATTCTACCTCATGCACAAATAACATTCCAACCCATGCACAAGTTAACATTCTACCACATGCACAGGTTAACATTCTAACACATGCACTAGTTAACATTCTACCACATGCACAAGTTAACTTTTTACCACATGTACAAGTTAACATTCTACCACATGCACAAGTTAACTTTCTACCACATGCACAAGTTAACATTCTACCACATGCACAAGTTAACATTCTACCACATGCACAAGTTAACATTCTACCACATGCACAAGATAACATTCTACCACATGCACAAGATAACATTCTACCACATGCATGCACAAGATAACATTCTACCACATGCACAAGATAACATTCTAACACATGTACAAGATAACATTCTACCACATGCACAAGTTAACATTCTACCACATGCACAAGTTAACATTCTACCACATGCACAAGATAACATTCTACCACATACACAAGATAACATTCTACCACATGCACAAGATAACATTCTACCACATCGTATGACACCATCTCAGTGGCGTGACAAATGTTTTTTTAAATCCCTGATATTAACTTCACGGTCTTGTGGTCTGTCGTGGTCCCGCCCGCTGAAAAACAAAATTAAAAAATGACCCACTTCCCATATCCTATCGAGCTGAAATTTTGCACATAGACTTTTGTCACCTAACAATGCATTCTATCAAAATTTGTAATCGATCGAATGTACTGTAATTAAATTAATGCTTTTTAGATTATCTCTATGTATCTCTATGTAGCATGTAAATGTCTGTGCTAGTCTGTCGCGCGATGCTTATTATATTCAGCATACTTTTATAATATTTTCCTGTAGCGCGCCGCGGTGCGTATTATATTGAGCATAATCAATATTTTTAGTTATGTCTCATGTATAATAGATTTATAGAGAACAACTTTATTTTTACGGGTTGTTTAATTTAAATGATTCTATGCGCAAAAAGAATCGCACATTTTTTGTAAGTCCTTACCACAGGAGCAACTCAAAAATATGAAGAGTGAATGACATGTTCCAAGACAACTCATAAACATAAAGAGTGAATGACATGTTCCAAGACAACTCACAAACATAAAGAGTGAATGACATGTTCCAAGACAACTCACAAACATAAAGAGTGAATGACATGTTCCAAGACAACTCACAAACATAAAGAGTGAATGACATGTTCCAAGACAACTCACAAACATAAAGAGTGAATGACATGTTCCAAGACAACTCACAAACATAAAGAGTGAATGACATGTTCCAAGACAACTCATAAACATAAAGAGTGAATGACATGTTCCAAGACAACTCACAAACATAAAGAGTGAATGACATGTTCCAAGACAACTCACAAACATAAAGAGTGAATGAAATGTTCCAGGACAACTCATAAACATAAAGAGTTAATAACATGTTTCATGACATCTGTGTCACGTTCTCGTGTTACTTGATCATATTTGTTTTTTCAGTTCATGTGTCTGTTTTTTTAAAAAATAACTCTGGGCAATTAGCCAATATAAAATGTGTCTTGGGGTATGCCCCTCTTTGCCCTGAACTTGCTACGCCCCTGACTAAGCTTATAATTTTTTGAATTTCCACTAATCATACACAAATTCATGTAGTACAAATACAAAATATAATGTAAATCATAAACGTTAACAAAATACTTATTTATAATTTCATATTATTACATGGAGGTGTTATTCTAACCCTGGAGACTTTATTTTAAAACAAAGTTTCCGGGGGAGACTTTATATCGTGACACCGGCACGTTCGTTGCTTTCTTTTAAAGTCTTACTCCTTCAATGTTTGATTGATTTCTTGGCATTCGTACACTTGTCCGAACATCGTAAAAATTATTTTAATGTTTTCCTCGCCAATATCATGCTCACCCACCTCTTAACTTAGATTGGAAGTTACTATCTCTCTTGTGTCTACGCCCCTGCCCACCTTGAGTTCACGCCCCTTCCTCTCTTTTGTCCACGCCCCTTCCTCTCTTGTGTCCACGCCCCTGGCCACCTTGAGTCCACACCCCTTCCTCTCTTGTGTCCACGCCCCTGCCCACATTGAGTCCACGCCCCTTCCTCTCTTGTGTCCACGCCCCTTCCTTTCTTGTTTCCACGCTCCTTCCTCTCTTGTGTCCACGCCCCTTCCTCTCTTGTTTCCACGCCCCTTCCTCTCTTGTTTCCACGCCCCTTCCTCTTTTGTGTCCACGCTCCTGCCAATCTTGAGTTCACGCCCCTTCCTCTTTTGTGTCCACGCCCCTGCCCACCTTGAGTCCACGCTCTTTCTCTCTTGTGTCCACGCCCCTTCCTCTCTTGTTTTCACGCCCCTTCCTCTCTTGTTTTCACGCCCCTTCATCTCTTGTGTCCACGCCCCTTCATCTCTTGTGACCACGCCCCTTCCTCTCTTGTGTCCACGCCCCTGCTCACCATGAGTCCAGGCCCTAGCAATATCGAATTTGAAGTTAAGAATCCGTCTACAAATAAGTAAGCAGATTGGCGAAGATTCGTCACTAACCTCTTAAAAGATCCCATAACTCTTCCTCAGTTATCGTTTGAGAGTCCATGTAACACTGCCTCAGTTATCGTTACTTTCCAACGAGCGGTCAGAATGTCGTATGTAGAGTCACGAGGGCGAGGAGCACAACTTGGCCAGCGTACCGACACTATACCACCAATGTACCGGCCAGTCGTTGTACGAGACCAAAGTTTGCCAGATAACAAAACAAAAAAGTTTATCCTGATTCCTGAGTGCCCTGCCGTCATGCGCTCTTGTCAGATACATGTCAACGGTCTCCTTACACAACATATGACACAAAACAGACAACAAATACATATGACACAACACATAGGATAACAACACAGAGGAAAAAACAGAGGACTCAACACTTGTGTGAATACTTAATCAAATGAAACGTTGTTACATTGAATGACAGGCAGACAGCTAGATGTCAGTAAGTATACATTGAATGACAGGCAGACAGCTAGATGTCAGTAAGTATACATTGAATGGTAGACAGACAGCTAGATGTCAGTAAGTATACATTGAATAGTATGCAGACAGCTAGATGTAAGTAAGTATACATTGAATAGTATGCAGACAGCTAGATGTAAGTAAGTATACATTGAATGGTATGCAGACAGCTAGATGTAAGTAAGTATACATTGAATGGTAGACAGACAGCTAGATGTAAGTAAGTATACATTGAATGGTAGACAGACAGCTAGATGTCAGTAAGTATACATTGAATGGTAGACAGACAGCTAGATGTCAGTAAGTATACATTGAATGGTAGACAGACAGCTAGATGTCAGTAAGTATACATTGAATGGTAGACAGACAGCTAGATGTAAGTAAGTATACATTGAATGGTATGCAGACAGCTAGATGTAAGTAACTATACATTGAATGGTATGCAGACAGCTAGATGTAAGTAAGTATACATTGAATGGTATGCAGACAGCTAGATGTAAGTAAGTATACATTGAATGGTATGCAGACAGCTAGATGTAAGTAAGTATACATTGAATGGTATGCAGACAGCTAGATGTAAGTAAGTATACATTGAATGGTATGCAGACAGCTAGATGTCAGTAAGTATACATTGAATGGTAGACAGACAGCTAGATGTAAGTAAGTATACATTGAATGGTATGCAGACAGCTAGATGTAAGTAAGTATACATTGAATGGTATGCAGACAGCTAGATGTAAGTAAGTATACATTGAATAGTATGCAGACAGCTAGATGTAAGTAAGTATACATTGAATGGTATGCAGACAGCTAGATGTCAGTAAGTATACATTGAATGGTGGACAGACAGCTAGATGTCAGTAAGTATACATTGAATGGTGGACAGACAGCTAGATGTCAGTAAGTATACATTGGATGGTATGCAGACAGCTAGATGTCAGTAAGTATACATTGGATGGTATGCAGACAGCTAGATGTCAGTAAGTATACATTGAATGACAGGCAGACAGCTAGATGTCAGTAAGTATACATTGAATGACAGGCAGACAGCTAGATGTCATTAAGTATACATTGAATGACAGCCAGACAGCTAGATGTCAGTAAGTATACATTGAATGACAGGCAGACAGCATTGTCATCCAATGAACTGTGACCACTATTTCTAAGGATAGTTTTACCTCATCTATCCCACACCCGAACATTTCATGCCCAATTTTGTTGCTGTAAATATTATTGACATCATCTTAAAACTTCAAATGTTTTTTCACAGATATTTTAAAAAAAAATTATTATTCCCACTAATTTTCCTGTCAATTTTCACATTTTCATATGCTTATTTCTCCCCTTATTTTCATAAGTTAATGTTTTCCTCATATATAATTAACTTTTCGCCATATTTTCATATGTTAATTAACCTCCTAATTTTTTTAATCCTTTATATTAACTCGTGGTGTCTGCTTGCGCCCTTGCTTGCTTGTCGCCAAAACTTTGGATCGATTTTTAACCCACTTCCTCGTAAGCTAGTGAGCTGAAATTTTGCAGGCAGTTTCGTACCGATGATAAAAACAATGTATCAAATTTCAGATCGACCGCATGTATCGTAATTAAATTATTGAATTTTTAGATTATTTTATTTTATCTCTATGTATCATGGTACATTTTTTTGCTATAGTGTCGCGGTGCGTATTATATTGAACGACCTTTCTGTCGCGCAATAAGGTGCGTATTTTATTACCAACACTTTTTATAAACATATTCCTTATCGGTGCGCATTATATTAAACATGTTTTACGACACAACTACAATTTTGTATTTTTGGATGGTCTTGCGCTGCGTATTATAATGAACATTCATTTAGTTACTTCTAATACATAAAGGATTTATAGTCAAAACTTGGTTTTTTACGAGTTTTTTTTATTATAAGTATAAGACCTCAAAATTCGGAGACATATATTCGATTTTTAATTAATAGAATGATGTTTGTCTTTCAGGAACCATTTCTGTGAAACTGACGTCATCGTTGACGTAGCTTTGTTGGCGTTTCGGGAGGGTTTATTTATTTATTTTTGGAAGAAAGTCAAGTTAATAAAATGTCTACGTCATGACCCTGAACCGTCAAATGTTATGACAAATTGTGGTTGCCTAGGTTTCGTAAAATAACAACATGGCTGACAGGAAACGACAACGCCAATCTGGCAGAGGCATACAAGCAGGTAAAATTGGTTTTACACACAAAATTTAACATGCAATTAAAATGTATCCATCAATTAGAAACTACAACTACAAGTTAATGTACTAAGTAAACAACTGCATAATAATAAAAACATCAAAATTATTGAACACTTTTTTTTGAGCAAAGTAATGAATTCTTCAGAAATTAAAATCAACCAAAATTACAAATATATTGAACTTTATGTTCTAGGACAACATTTCGTAGACAAATCAAATGTGTCAAAGCAAATCAACGAACAATAAATCTTTTTGCCCTATTTCCCCAGTGACTTCAACTCCAGCCATGACTCAGTATACGAATGAGGACAGTAAACAACTGAACAGTCTGTCAGGGGACATTCCTAGAACTGACAAGCTCAGGGCAACGAACATTCTCAGAAACCAGTTGGACGATGACAACAACGCTGAGGACGAACCGTTATTGATTCCAGAACATTCCCACGTAAGGGAGTTTGTTGCTGTATAACATCATTTGACAATCAATGGGTGAAGTTGGTGTGGTACAACTAGTGATGGGTGAAGTTGGTTTGGTACAACTAGTGATGGGTGAAGTTGGTGTGGTACAACTAGTGATGGGTGAAGTTGGTGTGGTACAACTAGTGATGGGTGAAGTTGGTGTGGTACAACTAGTGATGGGTGAAGGTGGTGTGGTACAACTAGTGATGGGTGAAGTTGGTGTGGTACAACTAGTGATGGGTGAAGTTGGTGTGGTACAACTAGTGATGGGTGAAGTTGGTGTGGTACAACTAGTGATGGGTGAAGTTGGTGTGGTACAACTAGTGATGGGTGAAGTTGGTGTGGTACAACTAGTGATGGGTGAAGTTGGTGTGGTACAACTAGTGATGGGTGAAGTTGGTGTGGTACAACTAGTGATGGGTGAAGTTGGTGTGGTACAACTAGTGATGGGTGAAGTTGGTGTGGTACAACTAGTGATGGGTGAAGTTGGTGTGGTACAACTAGTGATGGGTGAAGTTGGTGTGGTACAACTAGTGATGGGTGAAGTTGGTGTGCTACAACTAGTGATGGGTGAAGGTGGTGTGGTACAACTAGTGATGGGTGAAGATGGTGTGCTACAACTAGTGATGGGATGAAGTTGGTGTGGTACAACAAGTATTGGGTCTCATGGTTTATTGAACTTCTCTCAGGGCTTATTTTCTGAACTTAACTGAAGAGAGAGGCGTTTATTTTAGTCCACTGTATCCATAGGTTCCTGGCACTATTCAATGTATCCATAGGTTCCTGGCACTATTCAATGTATCCATAGGTTCCTGGCACTATTCGTACATTAATCAATTTTACTCTGCTCAAGTTTGAATTGAGACACTTCATGGCGCGCCAACTAAGGCTGCACCCACAACCTGCAGCTATTCACGCCAACTAAGGCTGCACCCACAACCTGCAGCTATTCACGCCAACTAAGGCTGCACCCACAACCTGCAGCTATTCACCCACAACCTGCAGCTATTCACGCCAACTAAGGCTGCACCCACAACCTGCAGCTATTCACCCACAACCTGCAGCTATTCACGCCAACTAAGGCTGCACCCACAACCTGCAGCTATTCACCCACAACCTGCAGCTATTCACCCACAACCTGCAGCTATTAAGTTTTCCACCTTTAAATTCATTATAAACGTTGATTGTTTTCCTAGTGATGTTTCAAGATGGAAATATAATTATTTGGGCTGTTACTAATATAAAAAATTTGTTCGATTAATCTGGAAAACATGTAATCGATTAATTTCGATTAATTATAACGCATATATAGATCCAACTATTTGTATCTGATCTGCAACAATCCATGACTTAATTTAAGAGTTGACACAAAAATTTTGTAAATTCAAACTGTAGCAGTGACGCAAGGGATTCTTTTATAACTTAAAAAAAACGTTGAGATTTAGTTTAATTATAAAACGTAAACAGTCACTTTATAGTAAGCAAGTAGCATCTCTTTAGCCATCACTTTATAGTAAGCAAGTAGCATCTCTTTAGCCATCACTTTATAGTAAGCAAGTAGCATCTCTTTAGCCATCACTTTATAGTAAGCAAGTAGCATCTCTTTAGCCATCACTTTATAGTAAGCAAGTAGCATCTCTTTAGCCATCACTTTATAGTAAGCAAGTAGCATCTCTTTAGCCATCACTTTATAGTAAGCAAGTAGGCATCTCTTTAGCCATCACTTTATAGTAAGCAAGTAGCATCTCTTTAGCCATCACTTTATAGTAAGCAAGTAGGCATCTCTTTAGCCATCACTTTATAGTAAGCAAGTAGGCATCTCTTTAGCCATCACTTTATAGTAAGCAAGTAGGCATCTCTTTAGCCATCACTTTATAGTAAGCAAGTAGCATCTCTTTAGCCATCACTTTATAGTAAGCAAGTAGCATCTCTTTAGCCATCACTTTATAGTAAGCAAGTAGGCATCTCTTTAGCCATCACTTTATAGTAAGCAAGTAGCATCTCTTTAGCCATCACTTTATAGTAAGCAAGTAGCATCTCTTTAGCCATCACTTTATAGTAAGCAAGTAGGCATCTCTTTAGCCATCACTTTATAGTAAGCAAGTAGCATCTCTTTAGCCATCACTTTATAGTAAGCAAGTAGCATCTCTTTAGCCATCACTTTATAGTAAGCAAGTAGCATCTCTTTAGCCATCACTTTATAGTAAGCAAGTAGCATCTCTTTAGCCATCACTTTATAGTAAGCAAGTAGCATCTCTTTAGCCATCACTTTATAGTAAGCAAGTAGGCATCTCTTTAGCCATCACTTTATAGTAAGCAAGTAGCATCTCTTTAGCCATCACTTTATAGTAAGCAAGTAGCATCTCTTTAGCCATCACTTTATAGTAAGCAAGTAGCATCTCTTTAGCCATCACTTTATAGTAAGCAAGTAGCATCTCTTTAGCCATCACTTTATAGTAAGCAAGTAGCATCTCTTTAGCCATCACTTTATAGTAAGCAAGTAGCATCTCTTTAGCCATCACTTTATAGTAAGCAAGTAGCATCTCTTTAGCCATCACTTTATAGTAAGCAAGTAGCATCTCTTTAGCCATCACTTTATAGTAAGCAAGTAGCATCTCTTTAGCCATCACTTTATAGTAAGCAAGTAGGCATCTCTTTAGCCATCACTTTATAGTAAGCAAGTAGCATCTCTTTAGCCATCACTTTATAGTAAGCAAGTAGCATCTCTTTAGCCATCACTTTATAGTAAGCAAGTAGCATCTCTTTAGCCATCACTTTATAGTAAGCAAGTAGCATCTCTTTAGCCATCACTTTATAGTAAGCAAGTAGCATCTCTTTAGCCATCACTTTATAGTAAGCAAGTAGCATCTCTTTAGCCATCACTTTATAGTAAGCAAGTAGCATCTCTTTAGCCATCACTTTATAGTAAGCAAGTAGCATCTCTTTAGCCATCACTTTATAGTAAGCAAGTAGCATCTCTTTAGCCATCACTTTATAGTAAGCAAGTAGCATCTCTTTAGCCATCACTTTATAGTAAGCAAGTAGCATCTCTTTAGCCATCACTTTATAGTAAGCAAGTAGCATCTCTTTAGCCATCACTTTATAGTAAGCAAGTAGCATCTCTTTAGCCATCACTTTATAGTAAGCAAGTAGGCATCTCTTTAGCCATCACTTTATAGTAAGCAAGTAGCATCTCTTTAGCCATCACTTTATAGTAAGCAAGTAGGCATCTCTTTAGCCATCACTTTATAGTAAGCAAGTAGCATCTCTTTAGCCATCACTTTATAGTAAGCAAGTAGGCATCTCTTTAGCCATCACTTTATAGTAAGCAAGTAGCATCTCTTTAGCCATCACTTTATAGTAAGCAAGTAGCATCTCTTTAGCCATCACTTTATAGTAAGCAAGTAGCATCTCTTTAGCCATCACTTTATAGTAAGCAAGTAGCATCTCTTTAGCCATCACTTTATAGTAAGCAAGTAGCATCTCTTTAGCCATCACTTTATAGTAAGCAAGTAGCATCTCTTTAGCCATCACTTTATAGTAAGCAAGTAGCATCTCTTTAGCCATCACTTTATAGTAAGCAAGTAGGCATCTCTTTAGCCATCACTTTATAGTAAGCAAGTAGGCATCTCTTTAGCCATCACTTTATAGTAAGCAAGTAGGCATCTCTTTAGCCATCACTTTATAGTAAGCAAGTAGCATCTCTTTAGCCATCACTTTATAGTAAGCAAGTAGCATCTCTTTAGCCATCACTTTATAGTAAGCAAGTAGCATCTCTTTAGCCATCACTTTATAGTAAGCAAGTAGCATCTCTTTAGCCATCACTTTATAGTAAGCAAGTAGCATCTCTTTAGCCATCACTTTATAGTAAGCAAGTAGCATCTCTTTAGCCATCACTTTATAGTAAGCAAGTAGCATCTCTTTAGCCATCACTTTATAGTAAGCAAGTAGCATCTCTTTAGCCATCACTTTATAGTAAGCAAGTAGCATCTCTTTAGCCATCACTTTATAGTAAGCAAGTAGCATCTCTTTAGCCATCACTTTATAGTAAGCAAGTAGCATCTCTTTAGCCATCACTTTATAGTAAGCAAGTAGCATCTCTTTAGCCATCACTTTATAGTAAGCAAGTAGCATCTCTTTAGCCATCACTTTATAGTAAGCAAGTAGGCATCTCTTTAGCCATCACTTTATAGTAAGCAAGTAGCATCTCTTTAGCCATCACTTTATAGTAAGCAAGTAGCATCTCTTTAGCCATCACTTTATAGTAAGCAAGTAGGCATCTCTTTAGCCATCACTTTATAGTAAGCAAGTAGGCATCTCTTTAGCCATCACTTTATAGTAAGCAAGTAGCATCTCTTTAGCCATCACTTTATAGTAAGCAAGTAGCATCTCTTTAGCCATCACTTTATAGTAAGCAAGTAGCATCTCTTTAGCCATCACTTTATAGTAAGCAAGTAGCATCTCTTTAGCCATCACTTTATAGTAAGCAAGTAGGCATCTCTTTAGCCATCACTTTATAGTAAGCAAGTAGCATCTCTTTAGCCATCACTTTATAGTAAGCAAGTAGCATCTCTTTAGCCATCACTTTATAGTAAGCAAGTAGGCATCTCTTTAGCCATCACTTTATAGTAAGCAAGTAGCATCTCTTTAGCCATCACTTTATAGTAAGCAAGTAGGCATCTCTTTAGCCATCACTTTATAGTAAGCAAGTAGGCATCTCTTTAGCCATCACTTTATAGTAAGCAAGTAGCATCTCTTTAGCCATCACTTTATAGTAAGCAAGTAGCATCTCTTTAGCCATCACTTTATAGTAAGCAAGTAGGCATCTCTTTAGCCATCACTTTATAGTAAGCAAGTAGCATCTCTTTAGCCATCACTTTATAGTAAGCAAGTAGCATCTCTTTAGCCATCACTTTATAGTAAGCAAGTAGGCATCTCTTTAGCCATCACTTTATAGTAAGCAAGTAGGCATCTCTTTAGCCATCACTTTATAGTAAGCAAGTAGCATCTCTTTAGCCATCACTTTATAGTAAGCAAGTAGCATCTCTTTAGCCATCACTTTATAGTAAGCAAGTAGCATCTCTTTAGCCATCACTTTATAGTAAGCAAGTAGGCATCTCTTTAGCCATCACTTTATAGTAAGCAAGTAGCATCTCTTTAGCCATCACTTTATAGTAAGCAAGTAGCATCTCTTTAGCCATCACTTTATAGTAAGCAAGTAGGCATCTCTTTAGCCATCACTTTATAGTAAGCAAGTAGCATCTCTTTAGCCATCACTTTATAGTAAGCAAGTAGCATCTCTTTAGCCATCACTTTATAGTAAGCAAGTAGCATCTCTTTAGCCATCACTTTATAGTAAGCAAGTAGGCATCTCTTTAGCCATCACTTTATAGTAAGCAAGTAGGCATCTCTTTAGCCATCACTTTATAGTAAGCAAGTAGCATCTCTTTAGCCATCACTTTATAGTAAGCAAGTAGCATCTCTTTAGCCATCACTTTATAGTAAGCAAGTAGCATCTCTTTAGCCATCACTTTATAGTAAGCAAGTAGGCATCTCTTTAGCCATCACTTTATAGTAAGCAAGTAGGCATCTCTTTAGCCATCACTTTATAGTAAGCAAGTAGGCATCTCTTTAGCCATCACTTTATAGTAAGCAAGTAGCATCTCTTTAGCCATCACTTTATAGTAAGCAAGTAGCATCTCTTTAGCCATCACTTTATAGTAAGCAAGTAGCATCTCTTTAGCCATCACTTTATAGTAAGCAAGTAGCATCTCTTTAGCCATCACTTTATAGTAAGCAAGTAGGCATCTCTTTAGCCATCACTTTATAGTAAGCAAGTAGCATCTCTTTAGCCATCACTTTATAGTAAGCAAGTAGGCATCTCTTTAGCCATCACTTTATAGTAAGCAAGTAGCATCTCTTTAGCCATCACTTTATAGTAAGCAAGTAGGCATCTCTTTAGCCATCACTTTATAGTAAGCAAGTAGGCATCTCTTTAGCCATCACTTTATAGTAAGCAAGTAGCATCTCTTTAGCCATCACTTTATAGTAAGCAAGTAGCATCTCTTTAGCCATCACTTTATAGTAAGCAAGTAGCATCTCTTTAGCCATCACTTTATAGTAAGCAAGTAGGCATCTCTTTAGCCATCACTTTATAGTAAGCAAGTAGCATCTCTTTAGCCATCACTTTATAGTAAGCAAGTAGGCATCTCTTTAGCCATCACTTTATAGTAAGCAAGTAGGCATCTCTTTAGCCATCACTTTATAGTAAGCAAGTAGCATCTCTTTAGCCATCACTTTATAGTAAGCAAGTAGCATCTCTTTAGCCATCACTTTATAGTAAGCAAGTAGCATCTCTTTAGCCATCACTTTATAGTAAGCAAGTAGCATCTCTTTAGCCATCACTTTATAGTAAGCAAGTAGCATCTCTTTAGCCATCACTTTATAGTAAGCAAGTAGCATCTCTTTAGCCATCACTTTATAGTAAGCAAGTAGCATCTCTTTAGCCATCACTTTATAGTAAGCAAGTAGGCATCTCTTTAGCCATCACTTTATAGTAAGCAAGTAGGCATCTCTTTAGCCATCACTTTATAGTAAGCAAGTAGGCATCTCTTTAGCCATCACTTTATAGTAAGCAAGTAGGCATCTCTTTAGCCATCACTTTATAGTAAGCAAGTAGGCATCTCTTTAGCCATCACTTTATAGTAAGCAAGTAGGCATCTCTTTAGCCATCACTTTATAGTAAGCAAGTAGGCATCTCTTTAGCCATCACTTTATAGTAAGCAAGTAGGCATCTCTTTAGCCATCACTTTATAGTAAGCAAGTAGGCATCTCTTTAGCCATCACTTTATAGTAAGCAAGTAGGCATCTCTTTAGCCATCACTTTATAGTAAGCAAGTAGCATCTCTTTAGCCATCACTTTATAGTAAGCAAGTAGGCATCTCTTTAGCCATCACTTTATAGTAAGCAAGTAGCATCTCTTTAGCCATCACTTTATAGTAAGCAAGTAGCATCTCTTTAGCCATCACTTTATAGTAAGCAAGTAGCATCTCTTTAGCCATCACTTTATAGTAAGCAAGTAGCATCTCTTTAGCCATCACTTTATAGTAAGCAAGTAGGCATCTCTTTAGCCATCACTTTATAGTAAGCAAGTAGCATCTCTTTAGCCATCACTTTATAGTAAGCAAGTAGGCATCTCTTTAGCCATCACTTTATAGTAAGCAAGTAGGCATCTCTTTAGCCATCACTTTATAGTAAGCAAGTAGCATCTCTTTAGCCATCACTTTATAGTAAGCAAGTAGGCATCTCTTTAGCCATCACTTTATAGTAAGCAAGTAGCATCTCTTTAGCCATCACTTTATAGTAAGCAAGTAGGCATCTCTTTAGCCATCACTTTATAGTAAGCAAGTAGGCATCTCTTTAGCCATCACTTTATAGTAAGCAAGTAGGCATCTCTTTAGCCATCACTTTATAGTAAGCAAGTAGGCATCTCTTTAGCCATCACTTTATAGTAAGCAAGTAGGCATCTCTTTAGCCATCACTTTATAGTAAGCAAGTAGGCATCTCTTTAGCCATCACTTTATAGTAAGCAAGTAGCATCTCTTTAGCCATCACTTTATAGTAAGCAAGTAGCATCTCTTTAGCCATCACTTTATAGTAAGCAAGTAGCATCTCTTTAGCCATCACTTTATAGTAAGCAAGTAGCATCTCTTTAGCCATCACTTTATAGTAAGCAAGTAGGCATCTCTTTAGCCATCACTTTATAGTAAGCAAGTAGGCATCTCTTTAGCCATCACTTTATAGTAAGCAAGTAGGCATCTCTTTAGCCATCACTTTATAGTAAGCAAGTAGGCATCTCTTTAGCCATCACTTTATAGTAAGCAAGTAGGCATCTCTTTAGCCATCACTTTATAGTAAGCAAGTAGGCATCTCTTTAGCCATCACTTTATAGTAAGCAAGTAGGCATCTCTTTAGCCATCACTTTATAGTAAGCAAGTAGCATCTCTTTAGCCATCACTTTATAGTAAGCAAGTAGGCATCTCTTTAGCCATCACTTTATAGTAAGCAAGTAGCATCTCTTTAGCCATCACTTTATAGTAAGCAAGTAGGCATCTCTTTAGCCATCACTTTATAGTAAGCAAGTAGGCATCTCTTTAGCCATCACTTTATAGTAAGCAAGTAGGCATCTCTTTAGCCATCACTTTATAGTAAGCAAGTAGCATCTCTTTAGCCATCACTTTATAGTAAGCAAGTAGCATCTCTTTAGCCATCACTTTATAGTAAGCAAGTAGGCATCTCTTTAGCCATCACTTTATAGTAAGCAAGTAGCATCTCTTTAGCCATCACTTTATAGTAAGCAAGTAGCATCTCTTTAGCCATCACTTTATAGTAAGCAAGTAGCATCTCTTTAGCCATCACTTTATAGTAAGCAAGTAGCATCTCTTTAGCCATCACTTTATAGTAAGCAAGTAGGCATCTCTTTAGCCATCACTTTATAGTAAGCAAGTAGCATCTCTTTAGCCATCACTTTATAGTAAGCAAGTAGGCATCTCTTTAGCCATCACTTTATAGTAAGCAAGTAGCATCTCTTTAGCCATCACTTTATAGTAAGCAAGTAGCATCTCTTTAGCCATCACTTTATAGTAAGCAAGTAGCATCTCTTTAGCCATCACTTTATAGTAAGCAAGTAGGCATCTCTTTAGCCATCACTTTATAGTAAGCAAGTAGGCATCTCTTTAGCCATCACTTTATAGTAAGCAAGTAGCATCTCTTTAGCCATCACTTTATAGTAAGCAAGTAGCATCTCTTTAGCCATCACTTTATAGTAAGCAAGTAGCATCTCTTTAGCCATCACTTTATAGTAAGCAAGTAGGCATCTCTTTAGCCATCACTTTATAGTAAGCAAGTAGCATCTCTTTAGCCATCACTTTATAGTAAGCAAGTAGCATCTCTTTAGCCATCACTTTATAGTAAGCAAGTAGCATCTCTTTAGCCATCACTTTATAGTAAGCAAGTAGGCATCTCTTTAGCCATCACTTTATAGTAAGCAAGTAGCATCTCTTTAGCCATCACTTTATAGTAAGCAAGTAGCATCTCTTTAGCCATCACTTTATAGTAAGCAAGTAGCATCTCTTTAGCCATCACTTTATAGTAAGCAAGTAGCATCTCTTTAGCCATCACTTTATAGTAAGCAAGTAGCATCTCTTTAGCCATCACTTTATAGTAAGCAAGTAGCATCTCTTTAGCCATCACTTTATAGTAAGCAAGTAGGCATCTCTTTAGCCATCACTTTATAGTAAGCAAGTAGCATCTCTTTAGCCATCACTTTATAGTAAGCAAGTAGGCATCTCTTTAGCCATCACTTTATAGTAAGCAAGTAGCATCTCTTTAGCCATCACTTTATAGTAAGCAAGTAGCATCTCTTTAGCCATCACTTTATAGTAAGCAAGTAGCATCTCTTTAGCCATCACTTTATAGTAAGCAAGTAGCATCTCTTTAGCCATCACTTTATAGTAAGCAAGTAGCATCTCTTTAGCCATCACTTTATAGTAAGCAAGTAGGCATCTCTTTAGCCATCACTTTATAGTAAGCAAGTAGGCATCTCTTTAGCCATCACTTTATAGTAAGCAAGTAGCATCTCTTTAGCCATCACTTTATAGTAAGCAAGTAGCATCTCTTTAGCCATCACTTTATAGTAAGCAAGTAGCATCTCTTTAGCCATCACTTTATAGTAAGCAAGTAGCATCTCTTTAGCCATCACTTTATAGTAAGCAAGTAGCATCTCTTTAGCCATCACTTTATAGTAAGCAAGTAGCATCTCTTTAGCCATCACTTTATAGTAAGCAAGTAGCATCTCTTTAGCCATCACTTTATAGTAAGCAAGTAGCATCTCTTTAGCCATCACTTTATAGTAAGCAAGTAGGCATCTCTTTAGCCATCACTTTATAGTAAGCAAGTAGCATCTCTTTAGCCATCACTTTATAGTAAGCAAGTAGGCATCTCTTTAGCCATCACTTTATAGTAAGCAAGTAGCATCTCTTTAGCCATCACTTTATAGTAAGCAAGTAGGCATCTCTTTAGCCATCACTTTATAGTAAGCAAGTAGCATCTCTTTAGCCATCACTTTATAGTAAGCAAGTAGCATCTCTTTAGCCATCACTTTATAGTAAGCAAGTAGCATCTCTTTAGCCATCACTTTATAGTAAGCAAGTAGCATCTCTTTAGCCATCACTTTATAGTAAGCAAGTAGCATCTCTTTAGCCATCACTTTATAGTAAGCAAGTAGGCATCTCTTTAGCCATCACTTTATAGTAAGCAAGTAGCATCTCTTTAGCCATCACTTTATAGTAAGCAAGTAGCATCTCTTTAGCCATCACTTTATAGTAAGCAAGTAGCATCTCTTTAGCCATCACTTTATAGTAAGCAAGTAGGCATCTCTTTAGCCATCACTTTATAGTAAGCAAGTAGGCATCTCTTTAGCCATCACTTTATAGTAAGCAAGTAGGCATCTCTTTAGCCATCACTTTATAGTAAGCAAGTAGGCATCTCTTTAGCCATCACTTTATAGTAAGCAAGTAGCATCTCTTTAGCCATCACTTTATAGTAAGCAAGTAGCATCTCTTTAGCCATCACTTTATAGTAAGCAAGTAGCATCTCTTTAGCCATCACTTTATAGTAAGCAAGTAGGCATCTCTTTAGCCATCACTTTATAGTAAGCAAGTAGGCATCTCTTTAGCCATCACTTTATAGTAAGCAAGTAGGCATCTCTTTAGCCATCACTTTATAGTAAGCAAGTAGGCATCTCTTTAGCCATCACTTTATAGTAAGCAAGTAGCATCTCTTTAGCCATCACTTTATAGTAAGCAAGTAGGCATCTCTTTAGCCATCACTTTATAGTAAGCAAGTAGGCATCTCTTTAGCCATCACTTTATAGTAAGCAAGTAGCATCTCTTTAGCCATCACTTTATAGTAAGCAAGTAGGCATCTCTTTAGCCATCACTTTATAGTAAGCAAGTAGCATCTCTTTAGCCATCACTTTATAGTAAGCAAGTAGGCATCTCTTTAGCCATCACTTTATAGTAAGCAAGTAGGCATCTCTTTAGCCATCACTTTATAGTAAGCAAGTAGGCATCTCTTTAGCCATCACTTTATAGTAAGCAAGTAGGCATCTCTTTAGCCATCACTTTATAGTAAGCAAGTAGGCATCTCTTTAGCCATCACTTTATAGTAAGCAAGTAGGCATCTCTTTAGCCATCACTTTATAGTAAGCAAGTAGGCATCTCTTTAGCCATCACTTTATAGTAAGCAAGTAGGCATCTCTTTAGCCATCACTTTATAGTAAGCAAGTAGGCATCTCTTTAGCCATCACTTTATAGTAAGCAAGTAGGCATCTCTTTAGCCATCACTTTATAGTAAGCAAGTAGGCATCTCTTTAGCCATCACTTTATAGTAAGCAAGTAGGCATCTCTTTAGCCATCACTTTATAGTAAGCAAGTAGGCATCTCTTTAGCCATCACTTTATAGTAAGCAAGTAGGCATCTCTTTAGCCATCACTTTATAGTAAGCAAGTAGGCATCTCTTTAGCCATCACTTTATAGTAAGCAAGTAGGCATCTCTTTAGCCATCACTTTATAGTAAGCAAGTAGGCATCTCTTTAGCCATCACTTTATAGTAAGCAAGTAGGCATCTCTTTAGCCATCACTTTATAGTAAGCAAGTAGGCATCTCTTTAGCCATCACTTTATAGTAAGCAAGTAGGCATCTCTTTAGCCATCACTTTATAGTAAGCAAGTAGGCATCTCTTTAGCCATCACTTTATAGTAAGCAAGTAGGCATCTCTTTAGCCATCACTTTATAGTAAGCAAGTAGGCATCTCTTTAGCCATCACTTTATAGTAAGCAAGTAGCATCTCTTTAGCCATCACTTTATAGTAAGCAAGTAGGCATCTCTTTAGCCATCACTTTATAGTAAGCAAGTAGGCATCTCTTTAGCCATCACTTTATAGTAAGCAAGTAGGCATCTCTTTAGCCATCACTTTATAGTAAGCAAGTAGGCATCTCTTTAGCCATCACTTTATAGTAAGCAAGTAGGCATCTCTTTAGCCATCACTTTATAGTAAGCAAGTAGGCATCTCTTTAGCCATCACTTTATAGTAAGCAAGTAGGCATCTCTTTAGCCATCACTTTATAGTAAGCAAGTAGGCATCTCTTTAGCCATCACTTTATAGTAAGCAAGTAGGCATCTCTTTAGCCATCACTTTATAGTAAGCAAGTAGGCATCTCTTTAGCCATCACTTTATAGTAAGCAAGTAGGCATCTCTTTAGCCATCACTTTATAGTAAGCAAGTAGGCATCTCTTTAGCCATCACTTTATAGTAAGCAAGTAGGCATCTCTTTAGCCATTCTCGCAGATAAACAAGAGCGTTTACATTTTTCTGGAAGCCGACATATCGCATATTATTGACGATGTATCCTGAAGAACTGAACAGTCTTTCACACGGAACAGATGTTGCCGGTGTAACAGGCCAGATTATACCCGGGTATATTCTGGTCGGGGGTTTAATCTGGCCTGTTACACCGGTGCACAAAGAATTGTTAGCACTAAACTGCTTAAGACAGGAAAACAGCGGTTATTAAGTTTGCACCACATGAGAGGATCCTCTGGTTCTGGAATGGAAGTTTATTTTTGGTATTGCATCGTTAGCTCGGCCTGTGTACTTTAATTATAATATGACTAAAAACGTGGGGCGGGTGTTTGGTATAAAAATTAAAGTTTTATAATTTAGAAGGCAAACGAGAAATCTATAAGTGAGAGAATGAATGAACGGCATAGGCATATGTTAAACCTCATAAGCGTCCGCCCCACGTTTTTAGTCATATTAAATTAAAGTACTTCAATTTATAAGTTTTAAATTATTTTCTTCTTTTTAGTCCGCTTATAAAAACGTGTTTTTTTAAAATCTTTTTTTTTGCTTCCATTTATTTAAAGATCTATCCGCTGTGACTGTTTTTTTTTCCTAATTTGTTTTACTGTTGTTTATGTGTTGGGACCAGAGGCGTCACTAGGGTTGGTGTCACCCGGGGCGGTAGCTCATGGTGTCACTCCCTCACGACTTAACCCATAGAACTCCTCTGAGTCGTCCAGAGCCAAAAATCGGGAACATACAGAATTTTACATTTTGGTGTCACCCCTTGACCTGGTGCGGTCCGCACTCTCTCATTCCCCTTAATTTTGTCATTTGTCTTCTTGAAATTCTCTAAATTTTTGTCTTAGTGTAACTTATTTTTGTCTTAGTTTAACTTACTAAATAATTTCGTGACGGACGGCGACCCATAAAATTGCACAAAACAAAAAGGTTTTGAAGATTGGAGGCGATTGTTAAATATGCTATGTTTTCAAGACGGATTACCAACCAGGCATAGCATAGCGCTCTTATGTTTGCACCCATTTGTCGTCGCTCTTTAATCGTGCGCTCTTTAATGACATGTGACAACAACTTAAAGAAGGAAAATATTCCCAACAAGCCGTGAAGTAAAAAAAATTAATTAATTAATTAATTGAATGATTTTTTTAAGTTTAAGTCTTGTCTGTCAAACTCAAAGAACATTAATTAATAATTTTAAAAAAAATTCGTGTAACGTTTGAACGTGTCCAAAATTTAAGTGTAAATGGTCTTACTTTTGTAACTTTAAAAATAAGTCAATCATTATTTAAGAATTATTTACGCCGAAATACATAAAAGGTGTCATTATAAAAGGTGTCATTATAAAAGGTGTCATTATAAAAGGTGTCATTATAAAAGGTGTCATTATAAAAGGTGTCATTATAAAAGGTGTCATTATAAAAGGTGTCATTATAAAAGGTGTCATTATAAAAGGTGTCATTATAAAAGGTGTCATTATAAAAGGTGTCATTTTGACTCAAAAATAGTTCGAGTAAACTCTCACTCTTTCCCTCGTTTACCAAAATTAAAAAAATTGTTCACTTGCTTACTTTTACTGCTGCAAGAATGTGCAATTATGAATCTTAGACATAATACTTCAATGTAACAGATTAGATTTTCATTAATATGCTATATAAAGTGCAGACCAGGCGTTTTTCAACGTTAAGAATCCGTCGCTGCAGTTGCGCAGGTACGGTTCTGCTTCGTTCAAAATCAACTTTACTTCGGCTGCTGAACGTACGCATCAAGCGATCTATCAGTCAAAATCGTTTCATACGAAATCGAGAAAACTGAAATGTTTTCGTGTGAAAATAATTTGGTGTTAAAGGATACTACATAAAGTACCTATACTCAAGAAAATTAAGTTTCTTAGAGTACATTATATTAACATAGATATGCATGTTTGCAAGTCTTTAATAAATATAAATAAAACAAGAATATTAACTCAAAGACCTTTAATACATAATTTCCATCTTTAAAAAAAACACCATCTTTTGGTGTGTTTTTTTTTGGAGAAAAATCTCCCCCCCCCCAAACTGTATTGTAGGGAGTAGAGAGTGTAGGTTCATCTCGCTATGGTGTCGGTATGTCAAGCCCAGTTGGCTTTAGTTCATTTATCTTATCTTATCTATACAGACGCTCCTTCTATGCAGAAGATAGTTGCGTCCACAGACCATGACAGATGATCTGTTGGCAAGTGATGCAGCGTTCACAGGCCACGGCTTTGTGGGTTCCACGCATTACCCAGCCGCCTAACACTGAGGTACCCATTCGGAGCGGGGTGACTCAGGGACGCCCTAGGCCCCGGGAACAAACCCATTGCCTTCACACGGATTCGAACCCGTGACCATCGGTACGACAGTCCAGTGCGCTGCCACTCGACCACCGCAAAAGACACCGCCTCTTTCATGTCCAGCCTTTTTAATTCTCTCCCCGGTTTGGCTGTTTGTTTAATTTTTGTTTCTTAATTTGTTTTATTGTAGTTTGTTGGGACTGTTTGATTATTGCATGTTAACTGATATTTTGTTATTAATCAGTTTTCGCGTTTAACGTATTTCATTGTATTTTTTTTTCTAGGTGGAAAACATTTGTCGTCCCTTTTATTCCTGACATAAAATCGTACACAGTAAAATTTTAGGCTTGGGCGTTACCCCCTGATGGGCGTCACCCGGGGCGGCCCGCCCCATCCCCGACCCCCCTAGCGACGCCACTGAATCTTAGATTTATCAATAACTTATGCGCAATAACCAAAATATCATTGTTGATCGTAATTATTTTTTTAAATTAACTTTTCTCGCAGCTGGCATTATTATGACAGCTGTAAGAAATATTCATAATTATAATATTATTTTATGCCGGGCAACTTCGAGTATAAACATCTTAATGAATGACGATAAACCACGTGGGCTTGAATTCATCCATTCATTTTTTTACCCGTTAGGTTAAATAGTCATTGTTTGAATATGTAATGTGAGATACTTTAAGATTGTAATGCTCCAATTTAAAGGTACATTTTGAACATCTAATATATTAGATTAGATGATGTACGAAAGTCATATTTGTTCTCCGAATTCTTTAAAAGCCAAAACATCACACGACCTTCAACAGTAACAAAACATCACACGACCTTCTACAGTAACAAAACATCACACGACCTTCTACAGTAACAAAACATCACACGACCTTCTACAGTAACAAAACATCACACGACCTTCTACAGTAACAAAACATCACACGACATTCTACAGTAACTTCATCTTGTGAAGAACAATACAACTTTTCCCTTAACTTTTTTTTACCTAACATTGTATAACATGACTACATATTTGCTTTAGTCGACAAAAAATTTCTCTCTTACGTTGACTCAGTTAAAATGATAAAGTCTCCACATAAAATTTTAGCAAAAGTAAAAACATCCTTAAATTATTCAATTAGTTTCTCCGTCAGTTGCCTCTTTATATTCAGCAATGTTGTATGGGTTGTTACAGAAACCTGTGACGGAAAAGGAAGAAGGCGTGTCCAAGAGGGGTGCACAGAACATCGCCACTGCCCTGGTGACCCTCAGCTTGTGGACAGCGGCCTACGCCATGTTTAACGACACGTTCAACCAGTGGCTGTATGTGGAGTATGAGGAGATGGTACTGGGCAGTAACGCGTCACTGGTCAACGATTCGGCGTGAGTCTTAGGGCATTTAGTGTTGATGTATTTAGACTTTAGTGCTCATGTCTTTGGTCCATTTAGTGCTCATGTCTTTTGGTCCATTTAGTGCTCATGTTTTTGGTCCATTTAGTGCTCATGTCTTTGGTCCATTTAGTGCTCATGTCTTTGGTCCATTTAGTGCTCATGTCTTTGGTCCATTTAGTGCTCATGTCTTTGGTCCATTTAGTGCTCATGTCTTTGGTCCATTTAGTGCTCATGTCTTTGGTCCATTTAGTGCTCATGTCTTTGGTCCATTTAGTGCTCATGTCTTTGGTCCATTTAGTGCTCATGTCTTTGGTCCATTTAGTGCTCATGTCTTTGGTCCATTTAGTGCTCATGTCTTTGGTCCATTTAGTGCTCATGTCTTTGGTCCATTTAGTGCTCATGTCTTTGGTCCATTTAGTGCTCATGTCTTTGGTCCATTTAGTGCTCATGTCTTTGGTCCATTTAGTGCTCATGTCTTTGGTCCATTTAGTGCTCATGTCTTTGGTCCATTTAGTGCTCATGTCTTTGGTCCATTTAGTGCTCATGTCTTTGGTCCATTTAGTGCTCATGTCTTTGGTCCATTTAGTGCTCATGTCTTTGGTCCATTTAGTGCTCATGTCTTTGGTCCATTTAGTGCTCATGTCTTTGGTCCATTTAGTGCTCATGTCTTTGGTCCATTTAGTGCTCATGTCTTTGGTCCATTTAGTGCTCGTGTCTTTGGTCCATTTAGTGCTCATGTCTTTGGTCCATTTAGTGCTCATGTCTTTGGTCCATTTAGTGCTCATGTCTTTGGTCCATTTAGTGCTCATGTCTTTGGTCCATTTAGTGCTCATGTCTTTGGTCCATTTAGTGCTCATGTCTTTGGTCCATTTAGTGCTCATGTCTTTGGTCCATTTAGTGCTCATGTCTTTGGTCCATTTAGTGCTCATGTCTTTGGTCCATTTAGTGCTCATGTCTTTGGTCCATTTAGTGCTCATGTCTTTGGTCCATTTAGTGCTCATGTCTTTGGTCCATTTAGTGCTCATGTCTTTGGTCCATTTAGTGCTCATGTCTTTGGTCCATTTAGTGCTCATGTCTTTGGTCCATTTAGTGCTCATGTCTTTGGTCCATTTAGTGCTCATGTCTTTGGTCCATTTAGTGCTCATGTCTTTGGTCCATTTAGTGCTCATGTCTTTGGTCCATTTAGTGCTCATGTCTTTGGTCCATTTAGTGCTCATGTCTTTGGTCCATTTAGTGCTCATGTCTTTGGTCCATTTAGTGCTCATGTCTTTGGTCCATTTAGTGCTCATGTCTTTGGTCCATTTAGTGCTCATGTCTTTGGTCCATTTAGTGCTCATGTCTTTGGTCCATTTAGTGCTCATGTCTTTGGTCCATTTAGTGCTCATGTCTTTGGTCCATTTAGTGCTCATGTCTTTGGTCCATTTAGTGCTCATGTCTTTGGTCCATTTAGTGCTCATGTCTTTGGTCCATTTAGTGCTCATGTCTTTGGTCCATTTAGTGCTCATGTCTTTGGTCCATTTAGTGCTCATGTCTTTGGTCCATTTAGTGCTCATGTCTTTGGTCCATTTAGTGCTCATGTCTTTGGTCCATTTAGTGCTCATGTCTTTGGTCCATTTAGTGCTCATGTCTTTGGTCAATTTAGTGCTAGTGTCTTTGGTCCATTTAGTGCTCATGTCTTTGGTCCATTTAGTGCTCATGTCTTTGGTCCATTTAGTGCTCATGTCTTTGGTCCATTTAGTGCTCATGTCTTTGGTCCATTTAGTGCTCATGTCTTTGGTCAATTTAGTGCTCATGTCTTTGGTCCATTTAGTGCTCATGTCTTTGGTCAATTTAGTGCTCATGTCTTTGGTCCATTTAGTGCTCATGTCTTTGGTCCATTTAGTGCTCATGTCTTTGGTCCATTTAGTGCTCATGTCTTTGGTCCATTTAGTGCTCATGTCTTTGGTCCATTTAGTGCTCATGTCTTTGGTCCATTTAGTGCTCATGTCTTTGGTCCATTTAGTGCTCATGTCTTTGGTCAATTTAGTGCTCATGTCTTTGGTCCATTTAGTGCTCATGTCTTTGGTCCATTTAGTGCTCATGTCTTTGGTCCATTTAGTGCTCATGTCTTTGGTCCATTTAGTGCTCATGTCTTTGGTCCATTTAGTGCTCATGTCTTTGGTCCATTTAGTGCTCATGTCTTTGGTCCATTTAGTGCTCATGTCTTTGGTCCATTTAGTGCTCATGTCTTTGGTCCATTTAGTGCTCATGTCTTTGGTCCATTTAGTGCTCATGTCTTTGGTCCATTTAGTGCTCATGTCTTTGGTCCATTTAGTGCTCATGTCTTTGGTCCATTTAGTGCTCATGTCTTTGGTCCATTTAGTGCTCATGTCTTTGGTCCATTTAGTGCTCATGTCTTTGGTCCATTTAGTGCTCATGTCTTTGGTCCATTTAGTGCTCATGTCTTTGGTCCATTTAGTGCTCATGTCTTTGGTCCATTTAGTGCTCATGTCTTTGGTCCATTTAGTGCTCATGTCTTTGGTCCATTTAGTGCTCATGTCTTTGGTCCATTTAGTGCTCATGTCTTTGGTCCATTTAGTGCTCATGTCTTTGGTCCATTTAGTGCTCATGTCTTTGGTCCATTTAGTGCTCATGTCTTTGGTCCATTTAGTGCTCATGTCTTTGGTCCATTTAGTGCTCATGTCTTTGGTCCATTTAGTGCTCATGTCTTTGGTCCATTTAGTGCTCATGTCTTTGGTCCATTTAGTGCTCATGTCTTTGGTCCATTTAGTGCTCATGTCTTTGGTCCATTTAGTGCTCATGTCTTTGGTCCATTTAGTGCTCATGTCTTTGGTCCATTTAGTGCTCATGTCTTTGGTCCATTTAGTGCTCATGTCTTTGGTCCATTTAGTGCTCATGTCTTTGGTCCATTTAGTGCTCATGTCTTTGGTCCATTTAGTGCTCATGTCTTTGGTCCATTTAGTGCTCATGTCTTTGGTCCATTTAGTGCTCATGTCTTTGGTCCATTTAGTGCTCATGTCTTTGGTCCATTTAGTGCTCATGTCTTTGGTCCATTTAGTGCTCATGTCTTTGGTCCATTTAGTGCTCATGTCTTTGGTCCATTTAGTGCTCATGTCTTTGGTCCATTTAGTGCTCATGTCTTTGGTCCATTTAGTGCTCATGTCTTTGGTCCATTTAGTGCTCATGTCTTTGGTCCATTTAGTGCTCATGTCTTTGGTCCATTTAGTGCTCATGTCTTTGGTCCATTTAGTGCTCATGTCTTTGGTCCATTTAGTGCTCATGTCTTTGGTCCATTTAGTGCTCATGTCTTTGGTCCATTTAGTGCTCATGTCTTTGGTCCATTTAGTGCTCATGTCTTTGGTCCATTTAGTGCTCATGTCTTTGGTCCATTTAGTGCTCATGTCTTTGGTCCATTTAGTGCTCATGTCTTTGGTCCATTTAGTGCTCATGTCTTTGGTCCATTTAGTGCTCATGTCTTTGGTCCATTTAGTGCTCATGTCTTTGGTCCATTTAGTGCTCATGTCTTTGGTCCATTTAGTGCTCATGTCTTTGGTCCATTTAGTGCTCATGTCTTTGGTCCATTTAGTGCTCATGTCTTTGGTCCATTTAGTGCTCATGTCTTTGGTCCATTTAGTGCTCATGTCTTTGGTCCATTTAGTGCTCATGTCTTTGGTCCATTTAGTGCTCATGTCTTTGGTCCATTTAGTGCTCATGTCTTTGGTCCATTTAGTGCTCATGTCTTTGGTCCATTTAGTGCTCATGTCTTTGGTCCATTTAGTGCTCATGTCTTTGGTCCATTTAGTGCTCATGTCTTTGGTCCATTTAGTGCTCATGTCTTTGGTCCATTTAGTGCTCATGTCTTTGGTCCATTTAGTGCTCATGTCTTTGGTCCATTTAGTGCTCATGTCTTTGGTCCATTTAGTGCTCATGTCTTTGGTCCATTTAGTGCTCATGTCTTTGGTCCATTTAGTGCTCATGTCTTTGGTCCATTTAGTGCTCATGTCTTTGGTCCATTTAGTGCTCATGTCTTTGGTCCATTTAGTGCTCATGTCTTTGGTCCATTTAGTGCTCATGTCTTTGGTCCATTTAGTGCTCATGTCTTTGGTCCATTTAGTGCTCATGTCTTTGGTCCATTTAGTGCTCATGTCTTTGGTCCATTTAGTGCTCATGTCTTTGGTCCATTTAGTGCTCATGTCTTTGGTCCATTTAGTGCTCATGTCTTTGGTCCATTTAGTGCTCATGTCTTTGGTCCATTTAGTGCTCATGTCTTTGGTCCATTTAGTGCTCATGTCTTTGGTCCATTTAGTGCTCATGTCTTTGGTCCATTTAGTGCTCATGTCTTTGGTCCATTTAGTGCTCATGTCTTTGGTCCATTTAGTGCTCATGTCTTTGGTCCATTTAGTGCTCATGTCTTTGGTCCATTTAGTGCTCATGTCTTTGGTCCATTTAGTGCTCATGTCTTTGGTCCATTTAGTGCTCATGTCTTTGGTCCATTTAGTGCTCATGTCTTTGGTCCATTTAGTGCTCATGTCTTTGGTCCATTTAGTGCTCATGTCTTTGGTCCATTTAGTGCTCATGTCTTTGGTCCATTTAGTGCTCATGTCTTTGGTCCATTTAGTGCTCATGTCTTTGGTCCATTTAGTGCTCATGTCTTTGGTCCATTTAGTGCTCATGTCTTTGGTCCATTTAGTGCTCATGTCTTTGGTCCATTTAGTGCTCATGTCTTTGGTCCATTTAGTGCTCATGTCTTTGGTCCATTTAGTGCTCATGTCTTTGGTCCATTTAGTGCTCATGTCTTTGGTCCATTTAGTGCTCATGTCTTTGGTCCATTTAGTGCTCATGTCTTTGGTCCATTTAGTGCTCATGTCTTTGGTCCATTTAGTGCTCATGTCTTTGGTCCATTTAGTGCTCATGTCTTTGGTCCATTTAGTGCTCATGTCTTTGGTCCATTTAGTGCTCATGTCTTTGGTCCATTTAGTGCTCATGTCTTTGGTCCATTTAGTGCTCATGTCTTTGGTCCATTTAGTGCTCATGTCTTTGGTCCATTTAGTGCTCATGTCTTTGGTCCATTTAGTGCTCATGTCTTTGGTCCATTTAGTGCTCATGTCTTTGGTCCATTTAGTGCTCATGTCTTTGGTCCATTTAGTGCTCATGTCTTTGGTCCATTTAGTGCTCATGTCTTTGGTCAATTTAGTGCTCATGTCTTTGGTCCATTTAGTGCTCATGTCTTTGGTCCATTTATGCTATGTCTTTGGTCCATTTAGTGCTCATGTCTTTGGTCCATTTAGTGCTCATGTCTTTGGTCCATTTAGTGCTCATGTCTTTGGTCCATTTAGTGCTCATGTCTTTGGTCCATTTAGTGCTCATGTCTTTGGTCCATTTAGTGCTCATGTCTTTGGTCCATTTAGTGCTCATGTCTTTGGTCCATTTAGTGCTCATGTCTTTGGTCCATTTAGTGCTCATGTCTTTGGTCCATTTAGTGCTCATGTCTTTGGTCCATTTAGTGCTCATGTCTTTGGTCCATTTAGTGCTCATGTCTTTGGTCCATTTAGTGCTCATGTCTTTGGTCCATTTAGTGCTCATGTCTTTGGTCCATTTAGTGCTCATGTCTTTGGTCCATTTAGTGCTCATGTCTTTGGTCCATTTAGTGCTCATGTCTTTGGTCCATTTAGTGCTCATGTCTTTGGTCCATTTAGTGCTCATGTCTTTGGTCCATTTAGTGCTCATGTCTTTGGTCCATTTAGTGCTCATGTCTTTGGTCCATTTAGTGCTCATGTCTTTGGTCCATTTAGTGCTCATGTCTTTGGTCATTTAGTGCTCATGTCTTTGGTCCATTTAGTGCTCATGTCTTTGGTCCATTTAGTGCTCATGTCTTTGGTCCATTTAGTGCTCATGTCTTTGGTCCATTTAGTGCTCATGTCTTTGGTCCATTTAGTGCTCATGTCTTTGGTCCATTTAGTGCTCATGTCTTTGGTCCATTTAGTGCTCATGTCTTTGGTCCATTTAGTGCTCATGTCTTTGGTCCATTTAGTGCTCATGTCTTTGGTCCATTTAGTGCTCATGTCTTTGGTCCATTTAGTGCTCATGTCTTTGGTCCATTTAGTGCTCATGTCTTTGGTCCATTTAGTGCTCATGTCTTTGGTCCATTTAGTGCTCATGTCTTTGGTCCATTTAGTGCTCATGTCTTTGGTCCATTTAGTGCTCATGTCTTTGGTCCATTTAGTGCTCATGTCTTTGGTCCATTTAGTGCTCATGTCTTTGGTCCATTTAGTGCTCATGTCTTTGGTCCATTTAGTGCTCATGTCTTTGGTCCATTTAGTGCTCATGTCTTTGGTCCATTTAGTGCTCATGTCTTTGGTCCATTTAGTGCTCATGTCTTTGGTCCATTTAGTGCTCATGTCTTTGGTCCATTTAGTGCTCATGTCTTTGGTCCATTTAGTGCTCATGTCTTTGGTCCATTTAGTGCTCATGTCTTTGGTCCATTTAGTGCTCATGTCTTTGGTCCATTTAGTGCTCATGTCTTTGGTCCATTTAGTGCTCATGTCTTTGGTCCATTTAGTGCTCATGTCTTTGGTCCATTTAGTGCTCATGTCTTTGGTCCATTTAGTGCTCATGTCTTTGGTCCATTTAGTGCTCATGTCTTTGGTCCATTTAGTGCTCATGTCTTTGGTCCATTTAGTGCTCATGTCTTTGGTCCATTTAGTGCTCATGTCTTTGGTCCATTTAGTGCTCATGTCTTTGGTCCATTTAGTGCTCATGTCTTTGGTCCATTTAGTGCTCATGTCTTTGGTCCATTTAGTGCTCATGTCTTTGGTCCATTTAGTGCTCATGTCTTTGGTCCATTTAGTGCTCATGTCTTTGGTCCATTTAGTGCTCATGTCTTTGGTCCATTTAGTGCTCATGTCTTTGGTCCATTTAGTGCTCATGTCTTTGGTCCATTTAGTGCTCATGTCTTTGGTCCATTTAGTGCTCATGTCTTTGGTCCATTTAGTGCTCATGTCTTTGGTCCATTTAGTGCTCATGTCTTTGGTCCATTTAGTGCTCATGTCTTTGGTCCATTTAGTGCTCATGTCTTTGGTCCATTTAGTGCTCATGTCTTTGGTCCATTTAGTGCTCATGTCTTTGGTCCATTTAGTGCTCATGTCTTTGGTCCATTTAGTGCTCATGTCTTTGGTCCATTTAGTGCTCATGTCTTTGGTCCATTTAGTGCTCATGTCTTTGGTCCATTTAGTGCTCATGTCTTTGGTCCATTTAGTGCTCATGTCTTTGGTCCATTTAGTGCTCATGTCTTTGGTCCATTTAGTGCTCATGTCTTTGGTCCATTTAGTGCTCATGTCTTTGGTCATTTAGTGCTCATGTCTTTGGTCCATTTAGTGCTCATGTCTTTGGTCCATTTAGTGCTCATGTCTTTGGTCCATTTAGTGCTCATGTCTTTGGTCCATTTAGTGCTCATGTCTTTGGTCCATTTAGTGCTCATGTCTTTGGTCCATTTAGTGCTCATGTCTTTGGTCCATTTAGTGCTCATGTCTTTGGTCCATTTAGTGCTCATGTCTTTGGTCCATTTAGTGCTCATGTCTTTGGTCCATTTAGTGCTCATGTCTTTGGTCCATTTAGTGCTCATGTCTTTGGTCCATTTAGTGCTCATGTCTTTGGTCCATTTAGTGCTCATGTCTTTGGTCCATTTAGTGCTCATGTCTTTGGTCCATTTAGTGCTCATGTCTTTGGTCCATTTAGTGCTCATGTCTTTGGTCCATTTAGTGCTCATGTCTTTGGTCCATTTAGTGCTCATGTCTTTGGTCCATTTAGTGCTCATGTCTTTGGTCCATTTAGTGCTCATGTCTTTGGTCCATTTAGTGCTCATGTCTTTGGTCCATTTAGTGCTCATGTCTTTGGTCCATTTAGTGCTCATGTCTTTGGTCCATTTAGTGCTCATGTCTTTGGTCCATTTAGTGCTCATGTCTTTGGTCCATTTAGTGCTCATGTCTTTGGTCCATTTAGTGCTCATGTCTTTGGTCCATTTAGTGCTCATGTCTTTGGTCCATTTAGTGCTCATGTCTTTGGTCCATTTAGTGCTCATGTCTTTGGTCCATTTAGTGCTCATGTCTTTGGTCCATTTAGTGCTCATGTCTTTGGTCCATTTAGTGCTCATGTCTTTGGTCCATTTAGTGCTCATGTCTTTGGTCCATTTAGTGCTCATGTCTTTGGTCCATTTAGTGCTCATGTCTTTGGTCCATTTAGTGCTCATGTCTTTGGTCCATTTAGTGCTCATGTCTTTGGTCCATTTAGTGCTCATGTCTTTGGTCCATTTAGTGCTCATGTCTTTGGTCCATTTAGTGCTCATGTCTTTGGTCCATTTAGTGCTCATGTCTTTGGTCCATTTAGTGCTCATGTCTTTGGTCCATTTAGTGCTCATGTCTTTGGTCCATTTAGTGCTCATGTCTTTGGTCCATTTAGTGCTCATGTCTTTGGTCCATTTAGTGCTCATGTCTTTGGTCCATTTAGTGCTCATGTCTTTGGTCCATTTAGTGCTCATGTCTTTGGTCCATTTAGTGCTCATGTCTTTGGTCCATTTAGTGCTCATGTCTTTGGTCCATTTAGTGCTCATGTCTTTGGTCCATTTAGTGCTCATGTCTTTGGTCCATTTAGTGCTCATGTCTTTGGTCCATTTAGTGCTCATGTCTTTGGTCCATTTAGTGCTCATGTCTTTGGTCCATTTAGTGCTCATGTCTTTGGTCCATTTAGTGCTCATGTCTTTGGTCCATTTAGTGCTCATGTCTTTGGTCCATTTAGTGCTCATGTCTTTGGTCCATTTAGTGCTCATGTCTTTGGTCCATTTAGTGCTCATGTCTTTGGTCCATTTAGTGCTCATGTCTTTGGTCCATTTAGTGCTCATGTCTTTGGTCCATTTAGTGCTCATGTCTTTGGTCCATTTAGTGCTCATGTCTTTGGTCCATTTAGTGCTTATGTCTTTGGTCCATTTAGTGCTCATGTCTTTGGTCCATTTAGTGCTCATGTTTTTGGTCCATTTAGTGCTCATGTCTTTGGTCCATTTAGTGCTCATGTCTTTGGTCCATTTAGTCTGCTGTCTTTATGTGTCTTTGGTCCATTTAGTGCTCATGTCTTTTGGTCCATTTAGTGCTTATGTCTTTGGGTACATTTAGTGCTCATGTCTTTGGTCCATTTAGTGCTCATGTCTTTGGGTACTTTAGTGCTCATGTCTTTGGTCCATTTAGTGCTTATGTTTTTGGTCCATTTAGTGCTTATGTCTTTGGTCCATTTAGTGCTCGTGTCTTTGGTCCATTTAGTGCTCATGTCTTTGGTCCATTTAGTGCTTATGTCTTTGGTCCATTTAGTGCTTATGTTTTTGGTCCATTTAGTGCTTATGTCTTTGTGTACTTTATTGCTTATGTCTTTGGTCCATTTAGTGCTTATGTTTTTGGTCCATTTAGTGCTTATGTCTTTGGGTACTTTATTGCTTATGTTTTTGGTCCATTTAGTGCTTATGTCTTTGGGTACTTTATTGCTTATGTCTTTGGTCCATTTAGTGCTTATGTTTTTGGTCCATTTAGTGCTTATGTCTTTGGGTACTTTATTGCTTATGTTTTTGGTCCATTTAGTGCTTATGTCTTTGAGTACTTTATTGCTTATGTTTTTGGTCCATTTAGTGCTCATGTTTTTGGGCATGTTTGTGTGCATGTATTTTATGATGATGTACTATGGTTTCGGTCAAAATATTTTGGATTATGGAACATGAATCTATTGAATTTACAATGTATACAAATTTTGACAATATTATTTGTTTGTTATTTGCTAATCTTGTTATTGTCAAAGATTTGATGTACTTGATCCGAGTTACCGAAATTTTCAGATTAAAAGTAATCATCTAAAATAAAATTTCTCTTTGCTTATCTCTGTATGTCGCTATGTCGCTTTGTTTATCTCTTTATGTCTCTATATCTCTTTGCTTATCTCTGTATGTCGCTATATCGCTTTGTTTATCTCCTTATGTCTCTATATCTCTTTGCTTATCTCTGTATGTCGCTAAGTCGCTTTGTTTATCTCTTTATGTCTCTATATCTCTTTGCTTATCTCTGTATGTCGCTATGTCGCTTTGTTTATCTCTTTATGTCTCTATATCTATTTGCTTATCTCTGTATGTTGCTATATCGCTTTGTTTATCTCCTTATGTCTCTATATCTCTTCATGTCTCTATATCTCTTCATGTCTCTATTAGGGCTGCAAAATTTAGCGATTAATTTATTGATTAATCGTTAAAATATTTTTAACTATTAAATATTTTAACGATTAATTGACCCATCACTTACAAATGTATTGGAAGTTTAAAAAAAATTAAAAAAAATAAGTAAAAAATAGCGGCCGATAAATAATAAATTTCTGACGAATACACGAACTTTTTTGGTTTTTAAACTATTGGCTGACGGGTATCTTCAAAATGTTGATAAAGTTTATTGCATCCATTGTGAGAAATCAATTGCCTTTCATGGCTCTAGCACTTCGCATACTTATTAAACCAAATGAAAAGCGTATTAAGCTAATGGCAGTAATGGAGTCTGACTCAGAGTCAGAAAATGACGAAAGCTCTTCTGATGAATTACTGCGTTACAAAATGGAGATAACATTTCCTGAATCCGTTAACCCTCTACAATGGTGGAAACTTAATGAACACCGATATTCGAAATTGTCATTTCCTTGCCAAGACCGTTTGTGCATACCATTTACCTCAGTTTCAAGTGAATGATTGTTCCGCTCGGCTGGTTATATTGTCAATTAGACCCGCCCATCACTGGAACCAAATAATGTTAACACACTTGTCTTTTTGCGTAGTTGGTTAAAAGATGACATATAAAGGAGACATTTCAGTGTTATTTAGATTTAAATAAAAATAAATAAAATATAAAATTTAAAAAAAACGTTTAATAAGTGTCACTTATGACAGCATCAATTTTAATTTTTGGCTTTAATCGAAATTAACGATTAATTAATCGTTAATTTTTCAAAAGTTAACGATTAAATTAAAATTAATCGTTAACAGCCCTATATTTTTTTTACATAACATTGAATAACATGACTACATATTTGCTTTGATCGCCAAAATTTGCTATCTCGTTCTTTGACTTGAAGATTCAATTTAAATGATAAAGTCTCCACGAAATCATTTTTAGCAAAATTCAAAGCATCCTTTAAGTATGCAATTAGTTTCTCTGTGGGCAGCCTCTGCAAAGCATGTTATTAGCACTATACGTTTAGAAATGATTACTGGAATCATTGACTTCTTTAAATTTATGTTTCCAGATAGTATATGTTTTCAAATGTCAAAACAAAAAAACAAAACAAAAAAACAAAAAAATATGAACTAGATTTCATTGTGACTAACACATTTCTGCATCTGTTCGTGTGTTTATCTTTTCGTATGCCTCCGTCAGTTTTTCTTTAGCTTTCAAAATAACCTCAAAATGACTCCCTGGTATATTCACTAATTTGTATAGTGTGTGGACATGGAAAAGAATGCGTGACAATGTTATAGTGTACCAAAATAATTTTTGTCCATAAATGACGTCACGCGCATAGAGGGGGGAGGGGGGTCAAGCATTTGTGACGTTGTGTGACGGTGGGGAGGGGGGGTAAAGAAATGTGGCGTCACAACAACAAAAAAACGCGAATCTTTAAATAAAATGTCCACTTAACTAATTAATTGCTTGCAATTTATTTAATGACGTTTTCAATAGCTTCACGGGTGTTATCTGTCAATGTTCTAACAAACTACAAGAAATTTGATACAACTTTTCCCTCTTAACATGAAACAAAAAACATAAAACACAAAAAAAGATGTTGGTTCTTTGCAGAGGCGTAACTAGGTTTTTTGGCGCCCTTGGCTAACTTATTTTTGGCGCCCCTGATAAATTAATTTTTTTTAGCTTTGCGATTTTTTCATTTGTTAGAAAAAAATAATTGAATTTCTCTTATTTTATTTATGACAATAATTACGTAGTCTGACAGTGACAGTCATACAAAGTGAATATAAAAAATGCATAAGACAGGAACAATACTAATTAGCAGTTTATTATTTACTAAATAATACCAAATAAATTGGTGGATAAAATGGAATATTGTTGCGTTAATAAAGAATACAGCAAAACTTGAAGTAACATGTATTATAAATAAACACAAGTCAATGTGTCATACTCACTATCTCATACATAATGATAGAAACTCACAATTAAAAGTAAATTTAATTAACACCCCACCGACTACAGCTCAGCACTTCCGTTAGCTGGCGTATTGGCGTGTTGCTAATACAGTCAGACCTCTCTAAGTCGAACTGAAGGGGGAATAAAAATTCGACTTACGGAGTTTTCAAGTTAGGGAAACGGGCGTAGATTAATCAAGGACAATGTTGATATTGAGAGGGGGGCAGCCATAGCGGCTAGAGGGCTTGACAGAAAGAGGGGCGGTGATGTTTCATATGAAAGGAGCCAACTTGCTTTGACATACCGACACAAGCCCGTGAGAAGAGACACCTTCCCTACCCTTCCCCACTTTACTCCCTCGACATGTGGATGGGGATAATAAGATTTTTCTTTTTAAAAGAAAGACTGTAAAATCATATTGACATGTGTATGATGAGAAGCCCCGCAAAGGCCACAAACATAATAACAATATTATACTGGTTTAAATGTAATATATTTAAATAAAATTAATTATTCAAATTTTTGTTATCGAGGATAAAAGTGAAATACAGTCGGAACTCGCTAAGTCGTACTTCCCTAAGTCGAAAGCCTCCTTATATGAAGTAATTGTTAGGTCCCGGCCAAATTCCATAAGACTAATGTATTTTAGATCTCCTTAACTCCAATATGTTTGGCTTTCAACCTCTCTCAGTCGAATTTTGCAAGGCGTTTTGGGTTATTATTCTGGAGTGACATTTCAGAACACGTGTTCCGTAAAGCCACGTAAATGGACGTAAAATATTTTCTTAGTGAATTCCAAGAGCTCCGTAAATCGAGGGTTTTTTTGGGTCCTTTTGAGTTCGACTTAGAGACTGCATTTATTTAAATACAAATTTAAAAATTATAGATTTAGTAGCGCCCTTTTGAGCTGGCGCCCTTGGCAACTGCCCCGATGACAACCCGTTGCTACGCCACTGGTTCTTTGAATGACTCAATGACAGGAAGTTAACGAGTCTTTGAAATACGCCGACATTATTTACCGTATATGCTCATTCTGAGGCCGACATTTTTTGGACAAAATCTAGGGGGAAAGATTGTGTGTGGTCGGCTTACTAGCGGGTCATAGGTGATTTCTGCATGTACATTGAAAATCGGTGTTGTTATTGTAGATCATCAAGGTCCTTGTCTACATTCTACAAGATTCGACTGCTCTACCAGAAGCTATAAAATAATATTGAACATCTGCACTAACCTTATTTACTCATTTTATTTATTTTTGTGAATGTTTTAATAATAAATTGTTTTACAAATTTTGTTTTCAACAAAGAATTTTAATGTTCGCGCTTTCGCCACTTTTTACACACACAAAAAAATAAAGATTTAAAAAAACGTTACTTGGTAACTCTTGCCTAACAAAGAGCACGATAGGGTCGTCCAGAAAGTAGGTCACGCTCCCTGTCTTGTCTCTACACCTCTTCCGGGTTTACATTCTCTCCCTCGACTCTCTCACTCTCCAATGCTATGTCTCTTCCAACATCTCTTTAGCTTTTCTCTTCTCTCTCTCTCCAACATCTCTTCAGCTTTTCTCTTCTCTCTCTCTCTCTCCAACATCTCTTTAGCTTTTCTCTTCTCTCTTTCTCCAACATCTCTTTAGCTTTTCTCTTCTCTCTCTCTCTCTCTAACATCTCTTTAGCTTTTTCTCTTCTCTCTCTCTCTCTAACATCTCTTTAGCTTTTCTCTTCTCTCTCTCTCCAACATCTCTTTAGCTTTTCTCTTCTCTCTCTCTCTCTAACATCTCTTTAGCATTTTTCTTCTCTCTCTCTCCAACATCTCTTTAGCTTTTCTCTTCTCTCTCTCTCCAACATCTCTTTAGCTTTTCTCTTCTCTCTCTCTCCAACATCTCTTTAGCTTTTCTCTTCTCTCTCTCTCTCCAACATCTCTTTAGCTTTTCTCTTCTCTCTCTCTCTCTCCAACATCTCTTTAGCTTTTCTCTTCTCTCTCGCTCTCTCTCCAAAATCTCTTTAGCTTTTCTCTTCTCTCTCTCTCCAACATCTCTTTAGCTTTTCTCTTCTCTCTCTCTCTCCAACATCTCTTTAGCTTTTCTCTTCTCTCTCTCTCTCTCTCCAACATCTCTTTAGCTTTTCTCTTCTCTCTCTCTCTCCAACATCTCTTTAGCTTTTCTCTTCTCTCTCTCTCTCCAACATCTCTTTAGCTTTTCTCTTCTCTCTCTCTCTCTCCCAACATCTCTTTAGCTTTTCTCTTCTCTCTCTCTCTCCAACATCTCTTTAGCTTTTCTCTTCTCTCTCTCTCTCTCTCCAACATCTCTTTAGCTTTTCTCTTCTCTCTCTCTCTCCAACATCTCTTTAGCTTTTCTCTTCTCTCTCTCTCTCTCTCCAACATCTCTTTAGCTTTTCTCTTCCTCTCTCTCTCTCTCTCTCTCCAACATCTCTTTAGCTTTTCTCTTCTCTCTCTCTCTCTCCAACATCTCTTTAGCTTTTCTCTTCTCTCTCTCTCTCCAACATCTCTTTAGCTTTTCTCTTCTCTCTCTCTCTCCAAACATCTCTTTAGCTTTTCTCTTCTCTCTCTCTCTCTCTCAACATCTCTTTAGCTTTTCTCTTCTCTCTCTCTCTCCAACATCTCTTTAGCTTTTCTCTTCTCTCTCTCTCTCTCCAACATCTCTTTAGCTTTTCTCTTCTCTCTCTCTCTCCAACATCTCTTTAGCTTTTCTCTTCTCTCTCTCTCTCTCCAAAATCTCTTTAGCTTTTCTCTTCTCTCTCTCTCTCTCTCTCCAACATCTCTTTAGCTTTTCTCTTCTCTCTCTCTCTCCAACATCTCTTTAGCTTTTCTCTTCTCTCTCTCTCCAACATCTCTTTAGCTTTTCTCTCTCTCTCTCTCTCTCTCTCTCCAACATCTCTTTAGCTTTTCTCTTCTCTCTCTCTCTCCAACATCTCTTTAGCTTTTCTCTTCTCTCTCTCTCTCTCTCCAACATCTCTTTAGCTTTTCTCTTCTCTCTCTCTCTCTCCAACATCTCTTTAGCTTTTCTCTCTCTCTCTCTCTCTCTCCAACATCTCTTTAGCTTTTCTCTCTCTCTCTCTCTCTCTCTCAACATCTCTTTAGCTTTTCTCTTCTCTCTCTCTCTCCAACATCTCTTTAGCTTTTCTCTTCTCTCTCTCTCTCCAACATCTCTTTAGCTTTTCTCTTCTCTCTCTCTCTCCAACATCTCTTTAGCTTTTCTCTTCTCTCTCTCTCTCTCCAAACATCTCTTTAGCTTTTCTCTTCTCTCTCTCTCTCTCTCTCCAACATCTCTTTAGCTTTTCTCTTCTCTCTCTCTCTCCAACATCTCTTTAGCTTTTCTCTTCTCTCTCTCTCTCCAACATCTCTTTAGCTTTTCTCTTCTCTCTCTCTCTCTCTCCAACATCTCTTTAGCTTTTCTCTTCTCTCTCTCTCTCCAACATCTCTTTAGCTTTTCTCTTCTCTCTCTCTCTCCAACATCTCTTTAGCTTTTCTCTTCTCTCTCTCTCTCTCCAACATCTCTTTAGCTTTTCTCTTCTCTCTCTCTCTCTCCAACATCTCTTTAGCTTTTCTCTTCTCTCTCTCTCTCTCTCCAACATCTCTTTAGCTTTTCTCTTCTCTCTCTCTCTCCAACATCTCTTTAGCTTTTCTCTTCTCTCTCTCTCTCCAACATCTCTTTAGCTTTTCTCTTCTCTCTCTCTCTCCAACATCTCTTTAGCTTTTCTCTTCTCTCTCTCTCTCTCCAACATCTCTTTAGCTTTTCTCTTCTCTCTCTCTCTCTCCAACATCTCTTTAGCTTTTCTCTTCTCTCTCTCTCTCTCCAACATCTCTTTAGCTTTTCTCTTCTCTCTCTCTCTCTCCAACATCTCTTTAGCTTTTCTCTTCTCTCTCTCTCTCCAACATCTCTTTAGCTTTTCTCTTCTCTCTCTCTCCAACATCTCTTTAGCTTTTCTCTTCTCTCTCTCTCTCTCCAACATCTCTTTAGCTTTTCTCTTCTCTCTCTCTCTCTCCAACATCTCTTTAGCTTTTCTCTTCTCTCTCTCTCTCTCTCCAACATCTCTTTAGCTTTTCTCTTCTCTCTCTCTCTCTCCAACATCTCTTTAGCTTTTCTCTTCTCTCTCTCTCTCTCTCTCCAACATCTCTTTAGCTTTTCTCTTCTCTCTCTCTCTCTCCAACATCTCTTTAGCTTTTCTCTTCTCTCTCTCTCTCTCTCTCCAACATCTCTTTAGCTTTTCTCTTCTCTCTCTCTCTCCAACATCTCTTTAGCTTTTCTCTTCTCTCTCTCTCTCTCCAACATCTCTTTAGCTTTTCTCTCTCTCTCTCTCTCTCCAACATCTCTTTAGCTTTTCTCTTCTCTCTCTCTCTCTCCAACATCTCTTTAGCTTTTCTCTTCTCTCTCTCTCTCTCCAACATCTCTTTAGCTTTTCTCTTCTCTCTCTCTCTCCAACATCTCTTTAGCTTTTCTCTTCTCTCTCTCTCTCTCTCCAACATCTCTTTAGCTTTTCTCTCTCTCTCTCTCTCTCTCCAACATCTCTTTAGCTTTTCTCTTCTCTCTCTCTCTCTCCAACATCTCTTTAGCTTTTCTCTTCTCTCTCTCTCTCTCCAACATCTCTTTAGCTTTTCTCTTCTCTCTCTCTCTCTCTCTCCAACATCTCTTTAGCTTTTCTCTTCTCTCTCTCTCTCCAACATCTCTTTAGCTTTTCTCTTCTCTCTCTCTCTCTCTCTCCAACATCTCTTTAGCTTTTCTCTTCTCTCTCTCTCTCTCCAACATCTCTTTAGCTTTTCTCTTCTCTCTCTCTCTCCAACATCTCTTTAGCTTTTCTCTTCTCTCTCTCTCTCTCCAACATCTCTTTAGCTTTTCTCTTCTCTCTCTCTCTCTCCAACATCTCTTTAGCTTTTCTCTTCTCTCTCTCTCTCTCCAACATCTCTTTAGCTTTTCTCTTCTCTCTCTCTCTCTCTCTCCAACATCTCTTTAGCTTTTCTCTTCTCTCTCTCTCTCCAACATCTCTTTAGCTTTTCTCTTCTCTCTCTCTCTCCAACATCTCTTTAGCTTTTCTCTTCTCTCTCTCTCTCTCTCCAACATCTCTTTAGCTTTTCTCTTCTCTCTCTCTCTCCAACATCTCTTTAGCTTTTCTCTTCTCTCTCTCTCTCTCTCCAACATCTCTTTAGCTTTTCTCTTCTCTCTCTCTCTCTCCAACATCTCTTTAGCTTTTCTCTTCTCTCTCTCTCTCTCCAACATCTCTTTAGCTTTTCTCTTCTCTCTCTCTCTCTCTCCAAACATCTCTTTAGCTTTTCTCTTCTCTCTCTCTCTCCAACATCTCTTTAGCTTTTCTCTTCTCTCTCTCTCTCCAACATCTCTTTAGCTTTTCTCTTCTCTCTCTCTCTCCAACATCTCTTTAGCTTTTCTCTCTCTCTCTCTCTCTCTCCAACATCTCTTTAGCTTTTCTCTTCTCTCTCTCTCTCTCCAACATCTCTTTAGCTTTTCTCTTCTCTCTCTCTCTCCAACATCTCTTTAGCTTTTCTCTTCTCTCTCTCTCTCCAACATCTCTTTAGCTTTTCTCTTCTCTCTCTCTCTCTCTCTCCAACATCTCTTTAGCTTTTCTCTTCTCTCTTCTCTCCAACATCTCTTTAGCTTTTCTCTTCTCTCTCTCTCTCTCTCCAACATCTCTTTAGCTTTTCTCTTCTCTCTCTCTCTCTCCAACATCTCTTTAGCTTTTCTCTCTCTCTCTCTCTCTCTCTCTCTCCAACATCTCTTTAGCTTTTCTCTCTCTCTCTCTCTCTCTCCAACATCTCTTTAGCTTTTCTCTTCTCTCTCTCTCTCCAACATCTCTTTAGCTTTTCTCTTCTCTCTCTCTCCAACATCTCTTTAGCTTTTCTCTTCTCTCTCTCTCTCTCCAACATCTCTTTAGCTTTTCTCTTCTCTCTCTCTCTCTCTCCAACATCTCTTTAGCTTTTCTCTTCTCTCTCTCTCTCCAACATCTCTTTAGCTTTTCTCTTCTCTCTCTCTCTCCAACATCTCTTTAGCTTTTCTCTTCTCTCTCTCTCCAACATCTCTTTAGCTTTTCTATTCTCTCTCTCTCCAACATCTCTTTAGCTTTTCTCTTCTCTCTCTCTCTCTCTCCAACATCTTTTTAGCTTTTCTCTTCTCTCTCTCTCCAACATCTCTTTAGCTTTTCTCTTCTCTCTCTCTCTCACCAACATCTCTTTAGCTTTTCTCTTCTCTCTCTCTCTCTCTCTCTCCAACATCTCTTTAGCTTTTCTCTTCTCTCTCTCCAACATCTCTTTAGCTTTTCTCTTCTCTCTCTCTCCAACATCTCTTTAGCTTTTCTCTTCTCTCTCTCTCTCTCTCCAACATCTCTTTAGCTTTTCTCTTCTCTCTCTCTCTCTCTCCAACATCTCTATAGCTTTTCTCTTCTCTCTCTCTCCAACATCTCTTTAGCTTTTCTCTTCTCGCTCTCCCTCCAGATCCAGTAATCCATGTATCCACGGTAGCAACAACTCGTCACCATGGGCAGCAGAATTGGACGAGGCCCAGTCGAGGGCAGCACGGTACAACACCTGGTCCATGCTCATTAGCCTTGTGCCGTCCGTGGTGACCAACACACTACTCGGGGCGTATGCAGACAGAATCGGGCGGAGATTTCTGTTTATACTACCTCTCTTTGGTACGCACTAATTCAAATTTTTATAATACCTCTCTTTGGTTGGCACTTAGTCAAATGTTTATATTACCTCTCTTTGGTAGGTATGTAGTCAAATGTTTATATTACCTCTCTTTGGTAGGTATTCAATTATAGTGTTAGTATTACAAACATGTGGTAGCCATTAAGCTTTTAACACTAATTTCTACAATTTATTTCAATTTTTATGGTTAAGGAAAATAAAAGTAGTTTACATTCCGATGGGCTCTCAGTGACCAAGTCAACAAATAGATCCAATCCTTATTTACAACATTTGAGCCAATCCTTATTTTCAACTTTGATCTAATCTTTATTTAAAACATTTGATCCAATCCTTATTTAAAACATTTGATTCAATCCTTATTTACAAAATTTGATCCAATCCTTATTTACAACATTTGATCCAATCCTTTTTTACAACATTTGATCCAATCCTTATTTACAAAATTTGATCCAATCCTTATTTACAACATTTTATCCAATCCTTATTGAAAACATTTGATCCAATCCTTATTTACAACATGTGATCCAATCCTTATTTACAACATTTGATTCAATCCTTATTTACAACATTTGATCCAATCCTTCTTTACAACATTTGATCCAATCCATATTTGCAACATTTGATCCAATCCTTATTTACAACATTTGACCCTATCCTCATTTACAAAATCTGATCCAATCCTCATTTACATTTAGTCGTAATTTCTAGACATTCATTTTTATATCTAAAATTCAATAATTTCACCCACCACTACAAGTACAAGGTCAAACAAAACATTTAATGTTCATCAATGTTCATCAATTTTCAAGTCTTCTCTTTGGTTATGTTGCCGATAAATTTTGTTCGTTCAGTTCATTTATCAGGTTCATGTTTGACAGGAATGATGTCTATGTTCATGTTTGACAGGAATGATGTGTATGTTCATGTTTGACAGGAATGATGTGTATGTTCATGTTTGACAGGATTGATGTCTATGTTCATATTTGACAGGAATGATGTCTATGTTCATGTTTGACAGGAATGATGTGTATGTTCATGTTTGACAGGAATGATGTGTATGTTCATGTTTGACAGGAATGATGTGTATGTTCATGTTTGACAGGAATGATGTCTAAGTTCATGTTTGACAGGAATGATGTGTATGTTCATGTTTGACAGGAATGATGTCTCTGTTCATGTTTGACAGGAATGATGTGTATGTTCATGTTTGACAGGAATGATGTGTAAGTTCATGTTTGACAGGAATGATGTCTAAGTTCATGTTTGACTGGAATGATGTGTATGTTCATGTTTGACAGGAATGATGTGTAAGTTCATGTTTGACAGGAATGATGTGTATGTTCATGTTTGACAGGAATGATGTGTATGTTCATGTTTGACAGGAATGATGTGTAAGTTCATGTTTGACAGGAATGATGTGTATGTTCATGTTTGACAGGAATGATGTGTAAGTTCATGTTTGACAGGAATGATGTGTATGTTCATGTTTGACAGGAATGATGTGTATGTTCATGTTTGACAGGAATGATGTGTATGTTCATGTTTGACAGGAATGATGTGTATGTTCATGTTTGACAGGAATGATGTCTAAATACGGCCTGACCAGCGCTGTGGCGTACTGGAAGCTGAATGTCAACTGGGCGTTGCTAGGGACGCTGATATCTGGTCTAACGGGTGGGATGCCGGCTATCTTCATGGCTATCTACGTCTACACAGCCGACAACACGGGCCACAACAAGAGCAGGTCGTTTGGTATGGTGGTCGCTCAGGTAAACTGTCAACAACTCCGAGATTTACTTGTTTTATTTATTTATTTTATCTAACACTAATCGGGAGATGGATTTGTGATCCAATATAAAAGGTATTTTTAATAAAATATATTTCTAAACGTCAAGACGGCCCCAGACATACATTTTAAAACATTTTTTTTAAAAAACTGTTGACAAATTTTTCACCCTCTATTACACAATGTGACCATTTGGTAACAAAGTGAAATAATAATTATTTCACTAATGCTGGATTAGTTTTTAATTTTTCAGACTGATTCCCCTTTTATTTTATCATGTTTTGAACTTTTATACCGGAGAACTCTTCACTTAGACCATTTCGTATTTTTGTAAGAGCAACTTTTAGTTGGTCACAGTGGGCTACACTTGTGTCTACCGAATCTAGTAAGTACAAGTTTTTGTTTTTTATCGCATAATGAAAATTTCTGTTCAAAAAAATATTAAATGGTAACATTAATGTTTATACAATAATTATGTGAGCTTATGTTTGATATTTGTCATCAACGTTTGATAAAATTTGAAAAAAATGGTATGTTACCATTTGGTAACAGTGCGTCTATGTGGTTATTTTTTTGGGGTGGTTTTTCTTGTTGGAAAATGACAACATACTAAAGCTAACATTTTATACGCGATATAAATAATGTTTTATTTATAGAATATTTGTAAATATCAAATATTTATGTTAGCCTTTTACTTTATAAAATTAACAAGTTTTACAATCTTTAATGTTAAATTAAAAATAATTTTAAAATTCTTTTTTATAAATAGAATTACAAATAGAATTAGAAATATAGATGATGATCAATGATATACAACATATATATTTTGTACATTTTTTATGTTTGTTTTTTTTCCTCTCAAGAATTCAAATACCAAAGTCATGTATCCATCAAGGTTTCATGGAATAAATAAAGATGTACATGTTTGTGCCATTCCTGAGGACCCAGATGATAATGAACTATCTTAGGAAGATGACGATGACGTAGATGAAACTTTTAATCCAGAATCAGAGTACAACAGAGATTCAGGTAAATTTACATAATTTTTAAAAATAAAATATTATGTCTTATATCTTTTGAAAGAATAATTAAATATCATTCAATACAATTGTTGACGTAAAGACTAAAAAAATAATAATTCAATTTGTCCTTTTCAGACTCAACAACACCAGTCTCTGAGAGGGAAATGAATGAAGCACCTGGTAATTTTTTAGGTACTGCAGTCCAACCACAGGCAAAAGTATCAAATGGAAATTTTCTTTGCAGCAGAATTCTTTCCTCAAGATCCTGTTTTTGTTTTGTTTTATCGCTGTTGCAAAAGAGCATCAAAACCCTATAGACTACATTAGGGAAATTATTGATGAATAAATAATGGATACTTTTGTAATACAATCAAACATTTACAGAGCTCAGACAAATATGAACCAATATTTGGATGCTAATGAACTGGAGCAGTTTACTGGAGTTTATTTATGATGAGCATCATAGTTCAAATGCCAAAAGCAGTTGTTACTGGGGAATTGATACTCGTTATGACAAGGTGGCTAATAAAATTATATCTATAACAATATAACCCCAACAGTTTAAAAAAAGGTGTGTGTTGTTCTATTACTGGAGTGATTCATAACTTTGAATGATACTGCTGTAAAATTCTGCCGTGTAAAATAGAATTGGTTATAGGAGCTTCTGGAAACATTTTGCTCCGTCTAGTTAGCAATGTTACAAGTAAGAAATAAACAACACTCAATGATTGTTTTCAAGTGGATATTATGAATATGGCAGTAGTTCAGGCATGACTGATCTATAGGGATGCCTGTAGTAATGCAGATTGGCACCCAAAAAAATATATCCTTTCTTTACTTGATTTCAATACCCAGATCGCAATATGCCTAATGAAAAAAGGTAAAGTAGGGTTTAGAAAATGTGCTCATCATAGAGCCAAAGAAATGAGAGATCCTACTGCAGCTGTTTAACAAATACCAGTAAGACCTGACTATGTTGGGCATTTTCCTGAGCCAATTTACAAAAAATAAAGATGCAAGAGATCAAATTGCAGGGGATTTTTTTAGAATTAAATGTGTAAAAATTAGTAACATGTACTGATGTAATATTCAACTTTTCAAGACGCAAAAGTCAAACAGTTTCACTAGACTCAAACTAGATTTTTATGTAGGCGTATAAATGTTTACTGGCCTTTATGAAGGTATTTTATTAAAAAATATTATTAGATTTTTCCTTTATTTTTTTTTATGTTGTAAAATAATGATTTTTGTTATCCTTACTATTATTTTCATGAATTATTGGAGCAGTATATTCAACATATAAAAATGTAATTGTAATCAAATTAATGTTTACACTTATTGGTGTTCACAATTAAATCATCATCTTTTAAAATTATTATAGTTGTCATGTTCTTATATATTCTGTTTTACTTTTTTTTTACCTTTTAGACGCACTGTTACCATATGGTCACATACCATTAAAATCACAATTTTATAAAAATAGTATATTTTTCTTCCATATTATGTTTATATATGTCCAATAGACATATAATATCCAATCAAATATTTTTTTCCCATGAAAACCTAAAAGTGCGTAATAGAGGGTTAAAAAAAGTGGACAAATTGTAAAATTATTACTTGTGATGTTATTATTTTATTTCTATCAACAAACAAACGTGACTTGGTCCCATATCTAGTGAAGGCTATTACATTCTTTCTTGTGATGTTATAATTATTGTTTCTTGTGAACTAAACCTGACACTGAATACTAATATAATATTTGAGTGTATTTTTGACTATTAGTCTATCTATTAGTCCAGAGCCGTTTTGTCCGGGGCCGTTACGTCGGAGCGCATTTGTCGGGGCCGTTTTGTCGGTTAACCAACCATTTCTAAAAGTTCAAAGCTGTACACTTTTACATCCCATTGGATTAAAAGATTCATTTTGAAGGATCGATAATTTTGTATATGTATTTCTTATCTGGCTATAAATATTGGTAGGTGTGTAGATGTGAAGATGTGTAGGTGTGTAGATGTGTAGGTGTGTAAATGACTAGATGTATAGATGTCTAAATGTGTACATGTATAGATGTGTACATGTGTAGATGTGTAGGTGTGTAAATGTGTAGAAGTGTAGATGTATAGATGTGAAAATGTGTAGACGTGTAGATGTGTAGGTGTGTAGATGTGTAGGCGTGTAGATGAAGTGTGTAAATGTGTAGGTGAGTAGGTGTGTAGGCATGTAGGCGTGTAGGTGCGTAGGTGTGTAAATATTTAGGCGTGTAGGTGTGTAGATGTGTAGGCATGTAGGTGTGTAGTCGTGTTGGTGCGTAGGTGTGTAAATCTTTAGGCGTGTAGGTGTGTAGATGTGTTCATTATGAACTAGGATCTGTTCCTGCTCCTGTGGTTTTGTTTATTGTTAGTTTTGAAATATATGACGTATCAAGGGTTAGTGCATGCCGGGAAGGCCAGGAATTAAATTGAAACAACAAAATAAAAGTGCCGAAGAACTGCATGTGAACAAAGTACTGACGGAGTTGTAACTTACGAACCAAATTTTTGCGATATAATTCGAAAGTTACAAGGGCCGTATTCGAGCATCAGTGTTAGTTTTAATTAGGGATCTACCGGATTTCGGCTCCTGCAAATCCGGCATCCGGCAATTTTTACAAATCTGGCACCAGCTTTGGCTCCAATTTTGCCGGATTTGGCAATAGCACAGTAGCATTTCCAGTTTAGTATTTCGCGCTGATATAAATAAGAATTTAAACAACAACAAAAAACAACAAAAAAACCACACATTTTGAATTGTAATGGCGCATTACTTGATGAGTTTGTGGAGTTTGAATACAGTGGTACGTCGGTATGTGTGGTACGTCGGTATGTGTGGTGCGTCGGTATGTGTGGTACGTCGGTATGTGTGGTACGTCGGTATGTGTGGTACGTCGGTATGTGTGGTGCGTCGGTATGTGTGGTGCGTCGGTATGTGTGGTGCGTCGGTATGTGTGGTGCGTCGGTATGTGTGGTGCGTCGGTATGTGTGGTGCGTCGGTATGTGTGGTACGTCGGTATGTGTGGTACGTCGGTATGTGTGGTACGTCGGTATGTGTCTGTTTTGGTGTAACTCCAACTCGGTATACTTCCTGTTTGGACGTGAAACATTTTGCTTGGTATACGACCTTTGTTTGGAATACGACCCGCATGCTAGAACTTGTATGGGGTCATCCATAAATGACGTCACGCCATTTTGGCCATTCTCCCCCCCCCCTGTCACTTGTCGTCACAAAAAGTTAGCCTCCCCCTAAAATATGACGTCATAACGTTTCACCCCTCCCCCCACCCCCAATGACAGCCGTATTTCTTAGTTAAAAATGAGCATCTAAGTAAGTATTTAGTTAAGTGTAAGGCTGCACATGTATTTAGGTGTAAGTCTGCACATGTATTTAGTTAAGTGTAAGGCTGCACATGTATTTAGTTGAGTGTAAGGCTGCACATGTATTTAGCTTCTCCGCTGCCTGCAAAGAGTTTGGCCTGACCATAAGTATAAAGAAAACCAACATTATGGCACAGGATGCTGCCTCTCTCCCGACTATCACCATTGACGACTGCAACCTGGATGCTGTTGACAGTTTTACTTATCTGGGATCAAACATCTCGAGCACCCTCTCACTGGAAGATGAGATAAGTAGTAGGATAGGGAAGGCAGCAACTGTTATGGCTAGACTGTACAAAAGAGTCTGGTCCAATGCCAAACTCACAGCAAGGACTAAGCTGCAGGTATACCAGGCCTGCGTACTGAGCACACTCCTCTATGGATGCGAGTCTTGGACCACCTATACCAGGCATGAAAGAAGGCTCAATAGCTCTAACCTCATATGCCTGCGCCGCATCCTAGACATCAAATGGCAAGAGAAAGTCCCCAACACAGAGGTCCTGGCTCAAGCAAGCATGAGTAGTATTGCAGCAATATTAAGCCAAAGACGCCTCCGTTGGCTTGGACACGTCAAGAGGATGCAAAGTGGTCGCATACCCAAGGACGTGCTCTACAGCGAGCTGGCGACAGGGAAAAGGTCGGTTGGTCGGCCATGTCTCAGATACGTGGACATATGCAAGAGAGACATGAAAGTAGCCAACATTGATATACAAAACTGGGAAAACCTGGCAGAGGATAGGTCCATGTGGCGGGCTATAGTGAAAGAAGGATCACTAAGAGCAGAGGAGCAAACTAGGGCAGAAGCAGTCGGGAAAAGAGCGAGGAGAAAGGCCAGGCAACACTTCCCCACTGCTTTCGTGTGTGTGTCATGCAGAAGAGACTGCCACTCAAGGATTGGTCTCATCAGCCACACCAAGAGCTGCAGATAATAAAGATAAATCTATCGTCTTTCGTAGACGGACAGATGCCATACAAGGCTGCACATGTATTTAGTTAAGTGTAAGGCTGCACATGTATTTAGTTAAGTGTAAGGTTGCACATGTATTTAGTTAAGTGTAAGGCTGCACATGTATTTAGTTAAGTGTAAGGTTGCACATGTATTTAGTTAAGTGTAAGGTTGCACATGTATTTAGTTAAGTGTAAGGCTGCACATGTATTTAGTTAAGTGTAAGGTTGCACATGTATTTAGTTAAGTGTAAGGTTGCACATGTATTTAGTTAAGTGTAAGGTTGCACATGTATTTAGTTAAGTGTAAGGCTGCACATGTATTTAGTTAAGTGTAAGGTTGCACATGTATTTAGTTAAGTGTAAGGCTGCACATGTATTTAGTTAAGTGTAAGGTTGCACATGTATTTAGTTAAGTGTAAGGTTGCACATGTATTTAGTTAAGTGTAAGGTTGCACATGTATTTAGTTAAGTGTAAGGTTGCACATGTATTTAGTTAAGTGTAAGGTTGCACATGTATTTAGTTAAGTGTAAGGTTGCACATGTATTTAGTTAAGTGTAAGGTTGCACATGTATTTAGTTAAGTGTAAGGTTGCACATGTATTTAGTTAAGTGTAAGGTTGCACATGTATTTAGTTAAGTGTAAGGTTGCACATGTATTTAGTTAAGTGTAAGGTTGCACATGTATTTAGTTAAGTGTAAGGCTGCACATGTATTTAGTTAAGTGTAAGGTTGCACATGTATTTAGTTAAGTGTAAGGTTGCACATGTATTTAGTTAAGTGTAAGGTTGCACATGTATTTAGTTAAGTGTAAGGCTGCACATGTATTTAGTTAAGTGTAAGGTTGCACATGTATTTAGTTAAGTGTAAGGTTGCACATGTATTTAGTTAAGTGTAAGGTTGCACATGTATTTAGTTAAGTGTAAGGTTGCACATGTATTTAGTTAAGTGTAAGGTTGCACATGTATTTAGTTAAGTGTAAGGTTGCACATGTATTTAGTTAAGTGTAAGGCTGCACATGTATTTAGTTAAGTGTAAGGTTGCACATGTATTTAGTTAAGTGTAAGGTTGCACATGTATTTAGTTAAGTGTAAGGTTGCACATGTATTTAGTTAAGTGTAAGGCTGCACATGTATTTAGTTAAGTGTAAGGTTGCACATGTATTTAGTTAAGTGTAAGGCTGCACATGTATTTAGTTAAGTGTAAGGCTGCACATGTATTTAGTTAAGTGTAAGGTTGCACATGTATTTAGTTAAGTGTAAGGTTGCACATGTATTTAGTTAAGTGTAAGGCTGCACATGTATTTAGTTAAGTGTAAGGTTGCACATGTATTTAGTTAAGTGTAAGGCTGCACATGTATTTAGTTAAGTGTAAGGTTGCACATGTATTTAGTTAAGTGTAAGGTTGCACATGTATTTAGTTAAGTGTAAGGTTGCACATGTATTTAGTTAAGTGTAAGGTTGCACATGTATTTAGTTAAGTGTAAGGTTGCACATGTATTTAGTTAAGTGTAAGGTTGCACATGTATTTAGTTAAGTGTAAGGCTGCACATGTATTTAGTTAAGTGTAAGGTTGCACATGTATTTAGTTAAGTGTAAGGTTGCACATGTATTTAGTTAAGTGTAAGGTTGCACATGTATTTAGTTAAGTGTAAGGTTGCACATGTATTTAGTTAAGTGTAAGGTTGCACATGTATTTAGTTAAGTGTAAGGTTGCACATGTATTTAGTTAAGTGTAAGGTTGCACATGTATTTAGTTAAGTGTAAGGTTGCACATGTATTTAGTTAAGTGTAAGGCTGCACATGTATTTAGTTAAGTGTAAGGTTGCACATGTATTTAGTTAAGTGTAAGGTTGCACATGTATTTAGTTAAGTGTAAGGTTGCACATGTATTTAGTTAAGTGTAAGGTTGCACATGTATTTAGTTAAGTGTAAGGTTGCACATGTATTTAGTTAAGTGTAAGGTTGCACATGTATTTAGTTAAGTGTAAGGTTGCACATGTATTTAGTTAAGTGTAAGGTTGCACATGTATTTAGTTAAGTGTAAGGTTGCACATGTATTTAGTTAAGTGTAAGGTTGCACATGTATTTAGTTAAGTGTAAGGTTGCACATGTATTTAGTTAAGTGTAAGGCTGCACATGTATTTAGTTAAGTGTAAGGTTGCACATGTATTTAGTTAAGTGTAAGGTTGCACATGTATTTAGTTAAGTGTAAGGTTGCACATGTATTTAGTTAAGTGTAAGGTTGCACATGTATTTAGTTAAGTGTAAGGTTGCACATGTATTTAGTTAAGTGTAAGGTTGCACATGTATTTAGTTAAGTGTAAGGTTGCACATGTATTTAGTTAAGTGTAAGGTTGCACATGTATTTAGTTAAGTGTAAGGTTGCACATGTATTTAGTTAAGTGTAAGGTTGCACATGTATTTAGTTAAGTGTAAGGTTGCACATGTATTTAGTTAAGTGTAAGGTTGCACATGTATTTAGTTAAGTGTAAGGTTGCACATGTATTTAGTTAAGTGTAAGGCTGCACATGTATTTAGTTAAGTGTAAGGTTGCACATGTATTTAGTTAAGTGTAAGGTTGCACATGTATTTAGTTAAGTGTAAGGTTGCACATGTATTTAGTTAAGTGTAAGGTTGCACATGTATTTAGTTAAGTGTAAGGTTGCACATGTATTTAGTTAAGTGTAAGGTTGCACATGTATTTAGTTAAGTGTAAGGTTGCACATGTATTTAGTTAAGTGTAAGGTTGCACATGTATTTAGTTAAGTGTAAGGTTGCACATGTATTTAGTTAAGTGTAAGGTTGCACATGTATTTAGTTAAGTGTAAGGTTGCACATGTATTTAGTTAAGTGTAAGGTTGCACATGTATTTAGTTAAGTGTAAGGTTGCACATGTATTTAGTTAAGTGTAAGGTTGCACATGTATTTAGTTAAGTGTAAGGCTGCACATGTATTTAGTTAAGTGTAAGGCTGCACATGTATTTAGTTAAGTGTAAGGCTGCACATGTATTTAGTTAAGTGTAAGGTTGCACATGTATTTAGTTAAGTGTAAGGTTGCACATGTATTTAGTTAAGTGTAAGGTTGCACATGTATTTAGTTAAGTGTAAGGTTGCACATGTATTTAGTTAGTGTAAGGCTGCACATGTATTTAGTTAAGTGTAAGGTTGCACATGTATTTAGTTAGTGTAAGGTTGCACATGTATTTAGTTAGTGTAAGGTTGCACATGTATTTAGTTAGTGTAAGGTTGCACATGTATTTAGTTAGTGTAAGGTTGCACATGTATTTAGTTAGTGTAAGGTTGCACATGTATTTAGTTAGTGTAAGGTTGCACATGTATTTAGTTAGTGTAAGGTTGCACATGTATTTAGTTAGTGTAAGGTTGCACATGTATTTAGTTAGTGTAAGGTTGCACATGTATTTAGTTAGTGTAAGGTTGCACATGTATTTAGTTAGTGTAAGGTTGCACATGTATTTAGTTAGTGTAAGGTTGCACATGTATTTAGTTAGTGTAAGGTTGCACATGTATTTAGTTAGTGTAAGGTTGCACATGTATTTAGTTAGTGTAAGGTTGCACATGTATTTAGTTAGTGTAAGGTTGCACATGTATTTAGTTAGTGTAAGGCTGCACATGTATTTAGTTAGTGTAAGGCTGCACATGTATTTAGTTAGTGTAAGGCTGCACATGTATTTAGTTAGTGTAAGGCTGCACATGTATTTAGTTAAGTGTAAGGCTGCACATGTATTTAGTTAGTGTAAGGTTGCACATGTATTTAGTTAAGTGTAAGGTTGCACATGTATTTAGTTAGTGTAAGGCTGCACATGTATTTAGTTAGTGTAAGGTTGCACTCTAATATCGTAACACGCGAGAAGCCATTTAAGACGTCATTAAATCAATTGTCAGCAATCAAAGATTTAAGTTTCACTTTTCTTTAAAGTCACGTGCTTTGATGTGACGTCACAGTTGTTGAAAACAACAACAACCCCTCCCCCTTGTCACACGTCATCACAAATGTTGTGACCTTTCTGCCCCCCCCCTAGGTGCGTGACGTCATTTATGGACGGCCCATTTGCATCTAAATGGCACATCGAGCTGCACTATGTTCCCTTTAAGCGGCGCGGCTCCGCTTAAAGGCAGATATCCGACCAACACCGCGCAGCAGTTTAGAATTACTGAGCTGTAACTTTTGCAAAGTATAGCACAAAAATGGTTTCAGTGCAACTTTGCACACGATATTTTTTTACTTTGGGGCCGTCCATAAAGTACGTCACGCTCAATAAGTGGGGAGGGGGTGTAAAAAAGTGAGACAGTTTGTGACAGGGGGGAGTGGGGGGTCCGGCCATGTGTGACGTCACGGTATTTTATATAAAATTTTAATTATTTTGTTTTATGCCAGTCTGTTGACCCTAGGCCCCGGGAACAAGGATGACCTTCACAAGGATTCGAACCCGTGACCATCGGTACGCCAGCTGAGCGCGCATGCCACTCGACCACCGTGCTACCATTCAGTCCACAATGCGCGCAATAACTATAAACTGTCACTGTTGTTACGAGTTGTTGTAACTGAGCTGCCAATTTACCAACTGAAAACAATGTAAAAACTACAAACTGCAACTGAAAACTAAAACTTAAAATAACTAAATAAGCATTATGTGCTTATGTATTGTGTTTCATCTTGAACTTATAATACTTTTTCTAATGTAATTATTTTACATTTCAATGATTCAATATGAGTATATGTCATCATGGTCATGTCTATAGTAATGAACTGTTGTAATGAACAGTTGAGTGACTCCAATCGCCTATGTCAAGTGATGTAGTACATGTGTACGTGAGTGACTCCACTCACCTATGTCAAGTGATGTAGTACATGTGTACGTTATTTTGTAATTTATTTGTAAATCCGGCTCCGGCATCTGGCCTGATCTCACTTCATAAATCTAACATATCCAATCTATACTATATTGTATATTTGTGTAAAGTAAGTCCCATAACCGAAGGTCGTAGGGTATCCCTAATGTTTCCATTAGAGCTTACTCGGGGCTTGTTTATACCTGGTGGGTGCCCCAATTCCCTTCCAGGGGTCAGCGGATGACTTTCTTTGTATTTGTGTACCGGTTTTAAAAAAACTGAATCCGGTACACCCTTATTTTTAATTAACGTAGTATGTTCCATTCCATTTGTATTCAGCATCAATTGAGTTTGGTTGCCTACGTGGCGTCAGTTTGATCTCTAGTATCAAAATATCATCAATATACCATCCAATTACCATCAATTGTGTGACCATTGTGGACATGACTTTGTTTGACCATTGTGGACATGACATTCTTTGACCATTGTGGACATGACATTGTTTGACCATTGTGGACATGACATTGTGTGACCATTGTGGACATAATTCCATCTGCTCTTCCCTAGGCCACCTTGAATATTTTCTACGCACTGACCCACCTGATCGTTGGCTACTTCATCAAAGGTCAAGGTTACATCTGGTCAATGTTCACAGCTACTCTCATCGTATGTCTGTCTTTGTTTGTTTGTGTCTGCTTCCTGAGGGAAACCTTGGACACCAGCAACTTGGGGAAACGCCCAAGTCTCATAGAAGGTTTGTCATCTCTGATTTCAGATGTGTACATTTTTGTACAGCTGTCAAGTGTGTCTTGTATATTGTTGTACAGCTGTCAAGAGTGTCTTGTATATTTGTGTACATCTGTCAAGTGTCTTGTATATTTGTGTACAGGTGTCAAGAGTGTCTTCAGTTTCTACCTGGTAAAGACCGACAACCCGAGGTACAAGAGAAAAGATTTCATTATGCTCGGGTTAGTTTTCTTCATGTACTCCACCTGTTTAGGTGTGTCCATACAGAGTCTTTACCTCATGAACGAACCGTTGTGTTGGAGCTCGGTCAAGATGGGCAACGTCATCACTTTCAAGGTCAGCCTTAAACATACGTTATTCAATAAACAACAAATACTCTAAAATTGGTGTCAACAACACACCACCACCTGGTTCACTAAAATGTGTTAGTCTTAAGTCTGTTATATCCTAAGTAAAGGTGACGTGTAAGTGGAGACGACTGAAAACATGTTTGTTACATTTTTAAAACTATGAATTATAACCAGTAATTTTTAGATATAATTTGTTATTAATCATAAATAATACAATTTAAAGCTTTCATTTGAGATTATCTTTAGCCAAGCATGTCGAGTCTGACAAGATTTAGTAAGGGGCCGTCTATAAATGACGTCACGCGATTTTTGCCGATTTTTAACCCCCCTCCCCCCCCCCGTCACGCGTCGTCACAAAAACTTAGACACCCCCCCCTCTAAAAATACGTCACAAATCTTTGACCCCCTCCCCCCAAAAAAATATAATAAATAAATTTCTATTTGAAAATAAGCATGTTTCAAATCACTTTTATTGTCATTTAAGTATTTATTATTTATTTAGTGAAGATCTACATTGTAATATCGTAACCCGTGTGAAGCATTTTTTTTAAACGTTTAACCGGCCTTCAGAAAACGAACTGTGTTAACATCCTTAGATTATATTTTATTTTAAAGCATTCAAATTAAACATTGACTATTAATCATCACGGTTAACGTCTTTGTTTAGAAAAAGAAATATTTAAAAATAACATTTTAAAAATGTATTTTTTAAAAATCCCTCAATTGACTGACGGCCAACCCAACCCGTAAGAGGTCGGCGAACAGACGTTAATATCCTCATCTGGGGTCAAAAAGAGAATTCTTGGGGGTAATGCATACTCATTTGGGACATAAAACATCCACTACAATCCACTAGATATATTAAAATACGTCATGTGTACGTGTACGCTTGGAACATATGCCCATTATTGAACCGGTTCCTGCCAGAAAATACAGGTTTTTTAAAAATTTGACAACTATGTAGATTTCTAACCTACGTACTATACGAAGACACCTAAATCTACCCTACTTTCATTTATATTGACACGAGTGACAATAATCTTAATCCACATGACTTGTCTTTATCACGTATCCTTTCTGTGATATTTAAAATTAATGACTTAAAAACTGAGCTAAGAAGAAAAGTTGTTTTGTGCTCCCCTCGAATTGCGATGTCAAGAATTTGATGCATTCAATAAAGTTAATGAATACTTGACTAATTTTAAATGGGCTCATTTACCATTATATTTAGAACAGTGCTTCTCAAACTTTTTAGTATGGCGGACCTGCAGGAATTTTCCATTGCACCAGGGACCGGTGCACTATTTTCCATGTACTGATAATTTTTTCTGTCCTTTTTTTAAAACATCTGCGGACCGGCAGCGGATGGCCCACGGACTGGCACTGGCCCACGGACCACCACTCTGAGAAGCACTGATCTAGAAGACTGAATGGCCAGGGTCGTTTGACCAAAAACCAATCGAACCATTATATCAAACTTAAAACTTTTTTAATTGTATCAAATAGATTCCCTCCCCACCCCCCCCCTTTTAAAGAAAAAGGATATTCCGTGTCGTTTTGACTTAAAATATCTACACATAATCCTATTCAGATCATTTTTAGACACTTGTCATGCTTGTAAAACTCAACAGTAGCTTTTTTTTTGACGCTCCCCCAAATCCCCGAGTCATGTGAGCAGGACCTAGAGTCTGGGGGTTGGGGGGTAACGCACACATAAACTTGTATATTTTGGGGTAACGGGCAAAAAAGTTCGACTCCTGCCATGAGAGAACCAAACGGAGCTGAGGTTACATCACAAATGCTTTGATGTCAACATCAAACGACGCAGTGTAACACTTTCATACGTTATCTTGTGGATTCTCAAACTTAAGGATTATAATTAGATTTAATTTTCGTGTCTTGATAGCATACGCCAACCAGCGTCTGATGGCCTACCGACCAGCACATTGAGAAGCACTGATTTTTTTTTAAAGAAAAAAAATTCATTAAATAAATTGTAAGCGACCAAATATTTCTGTGGAAGTTTTATTTAAAGTTACCCTTTTGATGTGACGTCACATTTCTTCAACCCCCCTCCCTCCACCTCGTCACGCATCGTCACAAAAGTGTGACCCCCCTCCCCCCTAGGTGCGTGACGTCATTTATGGACGTTTACTGTATACTTACTGTATACGTTTGGGACCGTCCCATAAATGCCGTCACGCGATTTTTCACTCCCCCTCCCCCTCGTCACACGTCGTCACAAAAACTTAGACACCACTCAATATGACGTCACAAAACCGTATTTTCTATTTGAAAATGAGCATATTTCAATCATTTTTTCTCATTTAAGTATGTATTTCGTGTAAGGTTGCACTCTAACTCTAATATCGTAGCACGCATTAATCCATGTAAAACGTCATTAAATAAATTGTTAACAATCAAATCTTTAAGTGGAACTTTTAATTAAAGTTGCGATTTTTTATGTGACCTTACATCACTCAAACACCCCCTCCCCCTCGTCACACATCGTCACAAATGTGAGACCCCCACCTTCTTTAACATTACGCAGCCCTATATATTACATACAGCATATATCATTTACAGCATAAATCACATACAGCATATATCACATACAGCATATATCACATACAGCATATATCACATACAGCATATATCACTTACAGCACATAGCACATACAACATATATCACATACAACATATATCAAATAAACATATATCACATACAGCATATATCACTTTACAGCATACATCACATACAGCATATATCACATACAGCATATATCACATACAGCATATATCACATACAGCATATATCACATACAGCATATATCACATACAGCATATATCACATACAGCATATATCACATACTGCATATATCACTTACAGCATATATCACATGAAGCATATATCACATACAGCATATATCACATACAGCATATATCACATACAACATATATCACATACAAAATATATCACATACAGCATATATCGCATACAGCATATATCACATACAGCATATATCAAATAAAGCATATATCACATACAGCATATATCACATACAACATATATCACATACAAAATATATCACATACAGCATATATCGCATACAACATATATCACATACAGCATATATCACATACAACATATATCACATACAGCATATATCACATACAGCATATATCGCATACAACATATATCACATACAAAATATATCACATACAGCATATATCGCATACAACATATATCACATACAGCATATATCACATACAACATATATCACATACAAAATATATCACATACAGCATATATCGCATACAACATATATCACATACAGCATATATCACATACAAATATCACATACACATATATCACATACAGCATATATCGCATACAGCATATATCACATACAGCATATATCGCATACAACATATATCACATACAAAAAGTTGGCGCACTTAAATGGTTTATTCATCCAATGCATCATTATCCTAATTTTAATGTCTTTTGTTTTGTGGCATCAACAAAAATAATGAACTAAATTTGCTTATCAAATAGAAATTTACACTTGACACACATACCTACAAAAGTAGCCATTCATGAACAAGTGATCAACATTAACAAAGTTGTTTGCAATTGGAAGGAATCAGAAATCGGATTTTAAAAAATAGAATATTAATAAGTTGGTGTAAAAGAAAACAAAACAAAGTGGCTAGAAGCTCATGTTAAAATGTTAACATTATTCAATCCTGGATTAAAAAACCCGTAAAAACAAAGTTTTTGACTATAAATCCCTTATATATGAGACATAACTAAAATTAATGATTTTGTGCAATATAATCATCGCGCGACAAACATTTACAGACTGAAACTGACTTAACTCCCCTTGCTGTAAAACACGGGATGTGGTCATCGATGGCTGGAGTGAACTCCAGCGACACGTAGATGTAAACAATAGCAGACGGCTAAATACAGTTACTTAGTCGCAAACTAAAAATGCATTAATTTAATTACGGTACATTCGATCGATCTGAAATTTTGATACAGTGCATTGAAGGTGACACGAGTCTATGTGCAAAATTTCAGCGCGATAGCATCACGGGAATTGGGTCATTTTTTAAATTTTGTTTTTCCGCTCGGCTGCGAACCTACGACAGACAGAGAGAGAGAGACAGAGACAAGACGGTGAAGTTGATATAAATGTTTTTTTAAAAAAAATTAATAGCTTATTTCCCTTCAAACGTCATTTTTTCCTCCCTTGAAAATTCTTTTCTTAGAAGTTGGCCAGATTGTTTCAAATTATTTCCCCTACATTTCCCAGGGTCTTCTGAGCTCTTTCGCCTCCCTTGTTTTGATGAGGCTTCTGCAAAAAATATTTTCAGATGAAATGATCGGCATTGTCTCCCTTCTCTCATCGGGTGCCAGTCATTTTGTTCTTTCCTTCGCTGTTAACGAAGGGTTGATATTTACTGGTAAGATGATATTTGTTGATAAGATGATATTTGTTGGTAAGATGATATTTGTTAGGAGATGATATTTGTTGGTAAGATGATATTTGTTAGGAGATGATATTTGTTGGTAAGATGATATTTGTTAGTAAGATGATATTTGTTAGTAGATGATATTTGTTGGTAAGATGATATTTGTCGGTAAGATGATATTTGTTAGCAGATGATATTTGTTGGTAAGATGATATTTGTTAGTAGATGATATTTGTTAGTAGATGATATTTGTTAGTGATATTTGTTAGTAGATGATATTTGTTATTAAGATGATATTTGTCGGTAAGATGATATTTGTTAGTAGATGATATTTGTTGGTAAGATGATATTTGTTAGTAGATGATATTTGTTAGTAGATGATATTTGTTAGTAGATGATATTTGTTATAAGATGATATTTGTTAGTAGATGATATTTGTTGTAAGATGATATTTGTAGTAGATGATATTTGTTAGTAGATGATATTTGTTATTAGATGATATTTGTTAGTAGATGATATTTGTCGGTAAGATGATATTTGTTAGTAGATGATATTTGTTATTAAGATGATATTTGTTAGTAGATGATATTTGTTATTAAGATGATATTTGTTAGTAGATGATATTTGTTGGTAAGATGATATTTGTGGTAAGATGATATTTGTTAGAGATGATATTTGTTGGTAAGATGATATTTGTTAGTAGATGATATTTGTTAGTAGATGATATTTGTTAGTAGATGATATTTGTTATTAAGATGATATTTGTTAGCAGATGATATTTGTTGGTAAGATGATATTTGTTAGTAAGATGATATTTGTTAGTAGATGATATTTGTTAGTAGATGATATTTGTTAGTAAGATGATATTTGTTAGTAGATGATATTTGTTGGTAAGATGATATTTGTTAGTAGATGATATTTGTTAGTAGATGATATTTGTTAGTAGATGATATTTGTTAGTAGATGATATTTGTTGGTAAGATGATATTTGTTTGCAGATGATATTTGTTGGTAAGATGATATTTGTTAGTAGATGATATTTGTTATTAAGATGATATTTGTTAGTAGATGATATTTGTTAGTAGATGATATTTGTTAGTAGATGATATTTGTTATTAAGATGATATTTGTTAGTAGATGATATTTGTTAGTAGATGATATTTGTTATTAAGATGATATTTGTTAGTAGATGATATTTGTTGGTAAGATGATATTTGTTAGTAGATGATATTTGTTAGTAGATGATATTTGTTAGTAGATGATATTTGTTAGTAGATGATATTTGTTGGTAAGATGATATTTGTTAGCAGATGATATTTGTTGGTAAGATGATATTTGTTAGTAGATGATATTTGTTAGTAGATGATATTTGTTATTAAGATGATATTTGTTAGTAGATGATATTTGTTGGTAAGATGATATTTGTTAGTAGATGATATTTGTTGTAAGATGATATTTGTTAGTAGATGATATTTGTCGGTAAGATGATATTTGTTAGTAGATGATATTTGTTGGTAAGATGATATTTGTTAGTAGATGATATTTGTTGGTAAGATGATATTTGTTAGTAGATGATATTTGTTGATAAGATGATATTTGTTAGTAGATGATATTTGTTAGTAAGATGATATTTGTTGGTAAGATGATATTTGTTAGTAGATGATATTTGTTGGTAAGATGATATTTGTTGGTAGATGATATTTGTTGATAAGATGATATTTGTTAGTAGATGATATTTGTTAGTAAGATGATATTTGTTGGTAAGATGATATTTGTTAGTAAGATGATATTTGTTAGTAAGATGATATTTGTTGGTAAGATGATATTTGTTAGTAGATGATATTTGTTGGTAAGATGATATTTGTTAGTAGATGATATTTGTTAGTAGATGATATTTGTTAGTAGATGATATTTGTTATTAAGATGATATTTGTTGGTAAGATGATATTTGTTAGTAGATGATATTTGTTATTAAGATGATATTTGTTGGTAAGATGATATTTGTTAGTAGATGATATTTGTTATTAAGATGATATTTGTTGGTAAGATGATATTTGTTAGTAGATGATATTTGTTAGTAGATGATATTTGTTAGTAGATGATATTTGTTGGTAAGAGGATTTTTGTTGATACGTAAAATTAGTTGGTACCATTTTAATGGTTGGTGAGGTGATATGTATTGACCTAACCATTTTTTGGTTCTATAATAAAAAGCACTGGGAATATAATACATGTTTATATTTTTTTTTAATTAGGTTACAAACTTATTACCTCTCCATTAAATCTATTCTCCATTAGAGCTTTTCTCCTTTTAATCTATTCATTAAATCTACGTCTCTTGTAATTCTAAATTTCCATTAAATCTATCTCTTTATACAGCGTACACCATTGGAATGTTTGAAAACCTACTTCTCCCAATCATTCGAGCTATTTTATCGAGGATGGTGTCATCAGACAAAAGAGGTGAGCTGGTCGCAAATTAATTCACGTCTTTTGTTCACAAAATAAACCGACGTTTTTAACAAGTCTCAATATTATCAGTGGTGAGAATCAGAAAGAAAAAGTAATGATTGGCTGTAGTGAGACTAAGGGTGAAAAGATCACAATGGAAAAAAAAACGATTATTAACTACTGGACAAGACAAGTTTGCTTCGTGGAATCATTTTATGACATCATTTCATGACTAGAACTATAACATCAGTAGAACTATAACATCAGTAGAACTATAACATCAGTAGAACCATAACATCAGTAGAACCATAACATCAGTAGAACTATAACATCAGTAGAACTATAACATCAGTAGAACTATAACATCAGTAGAACTATAACATCAGTAGAACTATAACATCAGTAGAACTATAACATCAGTAGAACTATAACATCAGTAGAACTATAACATCAGTAGAACTATAACATCAGTAGAACTATAACATCAGTAGAACTATAACATCAGTAGAACTATAACATCAGTAGAACTATAACATCAGTAGAACTATAACATCAGTAGAACTATAACATCAGTAGAACTATAACATCAGTAGAACTATAACATCAGTAGAACTATAACATCAGTAGAACTATAACATCAGTAGAACTATAACATCAGTAGAACTATAACATCAGTAGAACCATAACATCAGTAGAACTATAACATCAGTAGAACTATAACATCAGTAGAACCATAACATCAGTAGAACTATAACATCAGTAGAACTATAACATCAGTAGAACTATAACATCAGTAGAACTATAACATCAGTAGAACTATAACATCAGTAGAACTATAACATCAGTAGAACTATAACATCAGTAGAACTATAACATCAGTAGAACTATAACATCAGTAGAACTATAACATCAGTAGAACTATAACATCAGTAGAACTATAACATCAGTAGAACTATAACATCAGTAGAACTATAACATCAGTAGAACTATAACATCAGTAGAACTATAACATCAGTAGAACTATAACATCAGTAGAACCATAACATCAGTAGAACTATAACATCAGTAGAACTATAACATCAGTAGAACTATAACATCAGTAGAACTATAACATCAGTAGAACTATAACATCAGTAGAACCATAACATCAGTAGAACTATAACATCAGTAGAACTATAACATCAGTAGAACTATAACATCAGTAGAACTATAACATCAGTAGAACTATAACATCAGTAGAACTATAACATCAGTAGAACTATAACATCAGTAGAACTATAACATCAGTAGAACTATAACATCAGTAGAACTATAACATCAGTAGAACTATAACATCAGTAGAACTATAACATCAGTAGAACTATAACATCAGTAGAACTATAACATCAGTAGAACTATAACATCAGTAGAACTATAACATCAGTAGAACCATAACATCAGTAGAACTATAACATCAGTAGAACTATAACATCAGTAGAACTATAACATCAGTAGAACTATAACATCAGTAGAACTATAACATCAGTAGAACTATAACATCAGTAGAACTATAACATCAGTAGAACTATAACATCAGTAGAACTATAACATCAGTAGAACTATAACATCAGTAGAACTATAACATCAGTAGAACTATAACATCAGTAGAACTATAACATCAGTAGAACTATAACATCAGTAGAACTATAACATCAGTAGAACCATAACATCAGTAGAACTATAACATCAGTAGAACTATAACATCAGTAGAACTATAACATCAGTAGAACTATAACATCAGTAGAACTATAACATCAGTAGAACTATAACATCAGTAGAACTATAACATCAGTAGAACTATAACATCAGTAGAACTATAACATCAGTAGAACTATAACATCAGTAGAACTATAACATCAGTAGAACTATAACATCAGTAGAACTATAACATCAGTAGAACTATAACATCAGTAGAACTATAACATCAGTAGAACTATAACATCAGTAGAACTATAACATCAGTAGAACTATAACATCAGTAGAACCATAACATCAGTAGAACTATAACATCAGTAGAACTATAACATCAGTAGAACTATAACATCAGTAGAACTATAACATCAGTAGAACTATAACATCAGTAGAACTATAACATCAGTAGAACTATAACATCAGTAGAACTATAACATCAGTAGAACTATAACATCAGTAGAACTATAACATCAGTAGAACCATAACATCAGTAGAACTATAACATCAGTAGAACTATAACATCAGTAGAACTATAACATCAGTAGAACTATAACATCAGTAGAACTATAACATCAGTAGAACTATAACATCAGTAGAACTATAACATCAGTAGAACTATAACATCAGTAGAACTATAACATCAGTAGAACTATAACATCAGTAGAACATAACATCAGTAGAACTATAACATCAGTAGAACTATAACATCAGTAGAACTATAACATCAGTAGAACTATAACATCAGTAGAACTATAACATCAGTAGAACTATAACATCAGTAGAACTATAACATCAGTAGAACTATAACATCAGTAGAACTATAACATCAGTAGAACTATAACATCAGTAGAACTATAACATCAGTAGAACTATAACATCAGTAGAACTATAACATCAGTAGAACTATAACATCAGTAGAACTATAACATCAGTAGAACTATAACATCAGTAGAACTATAACATCAGTAGAACTATAACATCAGTAGAACTATAACATCAGTAGAACTATAACATCAGTAGAACTATAACATCAGTAGAACTATAACATCAGTAGAACTATAACATCAGTAGAACTATAACATCAGTAGAACTATAACATCAGTAGAACTATAACATCAGTAGAACTATAACATCAGTAGAACTATAACATCAGTAGAACTATAACATCAGTAGAACTATAACATCAGTAGAACTATAACATCAGTAGAACTATAACATCAGTAGAACTATAACATCAGTAGAACTATAACATCAGTAGAACTATAACATCAGTAGAACTATAACATCAGTAGAACTATAACATCAGTAGAACTATAACATCAGTAGAACTATAACATCAGTAGAACTATAACATCAGTAGAACTATAACATCAGTAGAACTATAACATCAGTAGAACTATAACATCAGTAGAACTATAACATCAGTAGAACTATAACATCAGTAGAACTATAACATCAGTAGAACTATAACATCAGTAGAACTATAACATCAGTAGAACTATAACATCAGTAGAACTATAACATCAGTAGAACTATAACATCAGTAGAACTATAACATCAGTAGAACTATAACATCAGTAGAACTATAACATCAGTAGAACTATAACATCAGTAGAACTATAACATCAGTAGAACCATAACATCAGTAGAACTATAACATCAGTAGAACTATAACATCAGTAGAACTATAACATCAGTAGAACCATAACATCAGTAGAACTATAACATCAGTAGAACTATAACATCAGTAGAACTATAACATCAGTAGAACTATAACATCAGTAGAACTATAACATCAGTAGAACTATAACATCAGTAGAACTATAACATCAGTAGAACTATAACATCAGTAGAACTATAACATCAGTAGAACTATAACATCAGTAGAACTATAACATCAGTAGAACTATAACATCAGTAGAACTATAACATCAGTAGAACTATAACATCAGTAGAACTATAACATCAGTAGAACTATAACATCAGTAGAACCATAACATCAGTAGAACTATAACATCAGTAGAACTATAACATCAGTAGAACTATAACATCAGTAGAACCATAACATCAGTAGAACTATAACATCAGTAGAACTATAACATCAGTAGAACTATAACATCAGTAGAACTATAACATCAGTAGAACTATAACATCAGTAGAACTATAACATCAGTAGAACTATAACATCAGTAGAACTATAACATCAGTAGAACTATAACATCAGTAGAACTATAACATCAGTAGAACTATAACATCAGTAGAACTATAACATCAGTAGAACTATAACATCAGTAGAACTATAACATCAGTAGAACTATAACATCAGTAGAACTATAACATCAGTAGAACTATAACATCAGTAGAACTATAACATCAGTAGAACTATAACATCAGTAGAACTATAACATCAGTAGAACTATAACATCAGTAGAACTATAACATCAGTAGAACTATAACATCAGTAGAACTATAACATCAGTAGAACTATAACATCAGTAGAACTATAACATCAGTAGAACTATAACATCAGTAGAACTATAACATCAGTAGAACTATAACATCAGTAGAACTATAACATCAGTAGAACTATAACATCAGTAGAACTATAACATCAGTAGAACTATAACATCAGTAGAACTATAACATCAGTAGAACTATAACATCAGTAGAACTATAACATCAGTAGAACTATAACATCAGTAGAACTATAACATCAGTAGAACTATAACATCAGTAGAACTATAACATCAGTAGAACTATAACATCAGTAGAACTATAACATCAGTAGAACTATAACATCAGTAGAACTATAACATCAGTAGAACTATAACATCAGTAGAACTATAACATCAGTAGAACTATAACATCAGTAGAACTATAACATCAGTAGAACTATAACATCAGTAGAACTATAACATCAGTAGAACTATAACATCAGTAGAACTATAACATCAGTAGAACTATAACATCAGTAGAACTATAACATCAGTAGAACTATAACATCAGTAGAACTATAACATCAGTAGAACTATAACATCAGTAGAACCATAACATCAGTAGAACTATAACATCAGTAGAACTATAACATCAGTAGAACTATAACATCAGTAGAACTATAACATCAGTAGAACTATAACATCAGTAGAACTATAACATCAGTAGAACTATAACATCAGTAGAACTATAACATCAGTAGAACTATAACATCAGTAGAACTATAACATCAGTAGAACTATAACATCAGTAGAACTATAACATCAGTAGAACTATAACATCAGTAGAACTATAACATCAGTAGAACTATAACATCAGTAGAACTATAACATCAGTAGAACTATAACATCAGTAGAACTATAACATCAGTAGAACTATAACATCAGTAGAACTATAACATCAGTAGAACTATAACATCAGTAGAACTATAACATCAGTAGAACTATAACATCAGTAGAACTATAACATCAGTAGAACCATAACATCAGTAGAACTATAACATCAGTAGAACTATAACATCAGTAGAACTATAACATCAGTAGAACTATAACATCAGTAGAACTATAACATCAGTAGAACTATAACATCAGTAGAACTATAACATCAGTAGAACTATAACATCAGTAGAACTATAACATCAGTAGAACTATAACATCAGTAGAACTATAACATCAGTAGAACTATAACATCAGTAGAACTATAACATCAGTAGAACTATAACATCAGTAGAACCATAACATCAGTAGAACTATAACATCAGTAGAACTATAACATCAGTAGAACCATAACATCAGTAGAACTATAACATCAGTAGAACTATAACATCAGTAGAACCATAACATCAGTAGAACTATAACATCAGTAGAACTATAACATCAGTAGAACTATAACATCAGTAGAACTATAACATCAGTAGAACTATAACATCAGTAGAACCATAACATCAGTAGAACTATAACATCAGTAGAACTATAACATCAGTAGAACTATAACATCAGTAGAACTATAACATCAGTAGAACTATAACATCAGTAGAACTATAACATCAGTAGAACTATAACATCAGTAGAACCATAACATCAGTAGAACTATAACATCAGTAGAACTATAACATCAGTAGAACCATAACATCAGTAGAACCATAACATCAGTAGAACCATAACATCAGTAGAACTATAACATCAAGAGAACCATAACATCAAGAGAACCATAACATCAGTAGAACTATAACATCAAGAGAACCATAACATCAAGTAGAACCATAACATCAGTAGAACTATAACATCAGTAGAACCATAACATCAGTAGAACTATAACATCAGTAGAACTATAACATCAGTAGAACCATAACATCACTAGAACTATAACATCAGTAGAACTATAACATCAGTAGAACCATAACATCACTAGAACTATAACATCAGTAGAACTATAACATCAGTAGAACCATAACATCAGTAGAACTATAACATCAGTAGAACTATAACATCAGTAGAACCATAACATCAGTAGAACCATAACATCAGTAGAACTATAACATCAGTAGAACTATAACATCAGTAGAACTATAACATCAGTAGAACTATAACATCAGTAGAACTATAACATCAGTAGAACTATAACATCAGTAGAACTATAACATCAGTAGAACTATAACATCAGTAGAACTATAACATCAGTAGAACTATAACATCAGTAGAACTATAACATCAGTAGAACTATAACATCAGTAGAACTATAACATCAGTAGAACCATAACATCACTAGAACTATAACATCAGTAGAACTATAACATCAGTAGAACTATAACATCAGTAGAACTATAACATCAGTAGAACTATAACATCAGTAGAACTATAACATCAGTAGAACTATAACATCAGTAGAACTATAACATCAGTAGAACTATAACATCAGTAGAACTATAACATCAGTAGAACTATAACATCAGTAGAACTATAACATCAGTAGAACTATAACATCAGTAGAACTATAACATCAGTAGAACCATAACATCAGTAGAACCATAACATCACTAGAACTATAACATCAGTAGAACTATAACATCAGTAGAACTATAACATCAGTAGAACTATAACATCAGTAGAACTATAACATCAGTAGAACTATAACATCAGTAGAACTATAACATCAGTAGAACTATAACATCAGTAGAACCATAACATCAGTAGAACCATAACATCAGTAGAACTATAACATCAGTAGAACTATAACATCAGTAGAACCATAACATCACTAGAACTATAACATCAGTAGAACTATAACATCAGTAGAACCATAACATCAGTAGAACCATAACATCAGTAGAACTATAACATCAGTAGAACTATAACATCAGTAGAACTATAACATCAGTAGAACTATAACATCAGTAGAACTATAACATCAGTAGAACTATAACATCACTAGAACTATAACATCAGTAGAACTATAACATAAGTAGAACTATAACATCAGTAGAACCATAACATCACTAGAACTATAACATCAGTAGAACCATAACATCAGTAGAACTATAACATCAGTAGAACCATAACATCAGTAGAACTATAACATCAAGAGAACCATAACATCAAGAGAACCATAACATCAGTAGAACTATAACATCAGTAGAACTATAACATCAGTAGAACTATAACATCAAGAGAACCATAACATCAGTAGAACTATAACATCAGTAGAACTATAACATCAGTAGAACTATAACATCAGTAGAACTATAACATCAGTAGAACTATAACATCAGTAGAACCATAACATCACTAGAACTATAACATCAGTAGAACTATAACATCAGTAGAACCATAACATCACTAGAACTATAACATCAGTAGAACTATAACATCAGTAGAACCATAACATCACTAGAACCATAACATCAGTAGAACTATAACATCAGTAGAACTATAACATCAGTAGAACCATAACATCAGTAGAACCATAACATCAGTAGAACCATAACATCAGTAGAACTATAACATCAGTAGAACTATAACATCAGTAGAACTATAACATCAGTAGAACTATAACATCAGTAGAACTATAACATCAGTAGAACTATAACATCAGTAGAACTATAACATCAGTAGAACTATAACATCAGTAGAACTATAACATCAGTAGAACTATAACATCAGTAGAACTATAACATCAGTAGAACTATAACATCAGTAGAACTATAACATCAGTAGAACTATAACATCAGTAGAACTATAACATCAGTAGAACTATAACATCAGTAGAACTATAACATCAGTAGAACTATAACATCAGTAGAACTATAACATCAGTAGAACTATAACATCAGTAGAACTATAACATCAGTAGAACTATAACATCAGTAGAACTATAACATCAGTAGAACTATAACATCATTAGAACTATAACATCAGTAGAACTATAACATCAGTAGAACTATAACATCAGTAGAACTATAACATCAGTAGAACTATAACATCAGTAGAAATATAACATCGCCGCTTATGAACATCTGTCCAGGTTCCCTATTTGCCAGCGTTGCTGTGATAGAAGTTGCCACTTTGGCTGTTGCTGGGGCTGGCCTCGATGCACTGTATTCTTTCACAGTGGACATCTGGCATGGACTGACCTACTTCGTTATTGCTTCCTGTCTCGTCTTGGCGGGTATTGTTATGCTGTAAGTATGACATAATTATAGCGGAGATTGGGATGCAATCAGGCATTGAACGAAAAGTTTGAGTGGGTCTCAAATAGTAGTACCCGTCCACTGTTTCTATAGCTTCATTATAACTATTGTTGATAGCCTGGTACTTAATTCAAAGCGGTTTTTCAAGAATTAGATGCATTCAAAATTAGTGACCTCATGATAGGAATAATTTAGAAAGGGGGGGGGGTTATTATAAATAAAACTAGATTTCCTAAATTTTGAATTTTACTATTATTTTTGCTTGTTTAGTTATTGCAATATTTTTTCTATTACAATTTTATCTACTTGTTACTATTACATTTTTTGTAACTATTCTTGATATGCCCGGGACAGCAGCTAGTATTTAATGTTTACGGCAACCGAGAACTTTTGAACACTGATATTTGTTAAAAACGCAGACTCACTATGTCACTATGTGTAATTATGTTTTTCAAAACCTAGTTTGTACAGTTCTGTAACTAATATAACTATATATAATATTAACAACGACACTGTAAGCATGCCTTCTTGTTTCAATGTTCTAGGGCGTACAATATCATAGCAAAGAGACGGCAAACAAGGATGACGTCATCTATTGTTGTAGTGGAGCAACTCGGGGATCATTAAAATAGCAGCTGTCACGTGACTGATGTAAGGGGACATCATCCATTGTCATTGAAGAAAAACTAAACGAACATCGACACAGATCCGTCTTTCCACCATTTTGGGCCCCTGGGCAAAGAAAGAGTGCGCAGAAATAAAAAATAATATACATAATATATATAAATAAACATATTCACATAGGGCCCCCATATACTCGTGGGCCCCCGGGAAAATGCCCAACGGAACTATATGTTAAGAAGGCACTGCATTGACACAGTTGCGTTTCTGTTATTAATTGTTTTTGTTGACCTTGACCTAGTCTTTCAAAGTTTGGGCGGAATTTAAAGACATATTGTTCGCTATGTAAATAATTTTTGTACAGCGATGTTACTGCACGCCTGATCCATAATATATTTATTCACTAAAAAGTGATACCGTATATATTCCTTCTACAGGGGACGTGGTGGTCGAGTGACAGCGCACTGGACTGTCGTACCGATGGTCACGGGTTCGAATCCGTGTGAAGGCAAAGGTTTGTTCCCGGGGCCTAGGGCGTCCCTGAGTCACCCCGCTCCGAATGGGTACCTAACTACATGGAACCCACGCAGTGGCCTGTGAACGCTGCATCACTTGCCAACAGATCATCTGTCATGGTCTGTGGACGCAATTATCTTCTGCATAGAAGGAGCGTCTGTATAGATAAGATAAGAGAAGATAAAGCCCGTATATACCGTATATATTCCTTCTACAGACCGTATATAGCGTATATATTCCTTCTACAGCCCGTTCTTTCATTGGCCGACACCACACACACTTTTGGAAGAGAAAAGTATTAAAAGTGTATAACCCGCTCGCAAGCCGACCCCCGAAAAATAATAGGACAGCTTAAACAAAATAGTACACACTTTTTAAAAACTACAAACTAAATCGGTCATTATGATTGTTTACTTTGTACTACCTATCTTTGTCTTCGTGCTCTTCGTTAGGCAAGAGTTACCGGTATTTTAAAAAAATACTTTGGTAAACAGTGACTAAAGCGTGTACATTAAAAATCGTTGAAAACAAAATTTGTAAAACAATTTATTAAAAGGTTCACAAAAATAAATAAAATGATTAAATAAGTTAAGTGCAGATGTTTAATAATATATTATAGCTTCTGGTAGAGCAGTCGAATCTTGTAGAATGTAGGAAAGGACCTTGATGATCTACAATAACAAACCCGATATTCAATATCCATGCAGAAATACGTGAATGACCCGCTCGTAAGCCGACCCCCCCCCCAACATTTTCCCTTAGATTTTGTCCAAAAACGGTCGGCTTGCGAACGACTATATACGGTAATTTCAGCGATCATTTAATATTTATTTATTTGATAGTTGTGAAGACACCATGACGATTTTCTCTTGTTTGGGGATTCACAAAAAATATTCTCAATTGTTTGGGTTTTCTTTTTATTTACAGAAGTAACGCAAACACAGACGTTATTTATTAAAATATTTTGAATCAAGGTAGAGTTCCTTGCCCTTGTTTTGGATACCAATGCACCAATACGGTTCACCGTCAAAATGACCCCAGTCAAAATGACCCCAGTCAAAATGGCCCCAGTCAAAATGGCCCCAGTCAAAATGACCCCAGTCAAAATGGCCCCGGTCAAAACGGCCCCGGTCAAAACGGCCCCGGTCAAAACGGCCCCGGTCAAAACGGCCCCGGTCAAAACGGCCCCGGTGAAAACGGCCCCAGTCAAAACGGCCCCAGTCAAAACGGCCCCGGTCAAAACAGCCCCAGTCAAAACGGACCCGGTCAAAACGGCCCCGGTCAAAACGGCCCTAGTCAAAACGGCCCCGGTCAAAACGGCCCTGAACTAATAGATGGACTACTAGCAAAAAATAAAACTAATATTACATTATATTAGTATTTTTACTTACCGATTAAGTGTCAGGTTTAGTTCATAAGAAACAATAGTAATGACATCACAAGAAACAATTTTATAACCTTTACTCTATATGGCACCAAGTTACAATTGTTTGTTGAGAAGAAATAATATAATAACATCACAAGAAATAATATAATAACATCACAAGAAATAATATAATAACATCACAAGAAATAATATAATAACATCACAAGAAATAATATAATAACATCACAAGAAATAATTTTACAATTTGACCACTTATCTTAAAAGGTGAAAAAGTTGACAAAAGGTTAAAATGCAACCAAAATAAATTAAAAAGTTACATTTTCTTTAAAAATATGTAAATAATTTGCTTGTGGCCGTTTTGACCGGGTCCGATTTGTCCGAGGCCGATGCACCAATTCACCAATACACTTGTCTTTATCACAATTCTAGGTTCGTCCTCTTCCTGTTATGACATGAAATTGTAAATATAACATTAACGGTAAATGTTTCCAGTTGTTGCTATGGCAACGAGCCCTCCCCCCCCCCTCCATCAACAGGACCAGAAGCTTCGCGGTGTTATTATTTAATCACTTTAAACTTCGTGACGCTCAAGTATCGTCGACGCTTCAAAATGTAGGGGCGTCACTGGGGTGGGTGCCACCCGAGACTGTCAACGCATGGCGTCACCCCCCATTACTCTCAGGTTTTTTTTTCGCTGATCCAAGTTTTTTATCTTTGTTTTTATCCAAGTTTTTTATCTTTATTTTTATCGCAGTTTTTATCCAAGTTTTCATCCTAGTTCTATCCTAGTTTTGATTATAACTAATTATAATAAATTTATAACAAAGTACTACAGAATCTCTCCCAACGCTGGAGGCTGACAACGAAGGAACCGGTCGCAGGCCACAAGTATTTACAAAGAGAACACTCCACAATTCTGTTATGTCTGCAATGTACAAGATGAAATGCCAATACAAATATTACTGAAAATAAATAAATATTTTTAAAAAATGGAATCATTTCTGTGGTTTCTATCACTTTTCAAAATCGTTTTCTTTAGCAACTAAAGGAAAAAGCAATTTTTTTTTAAAATTTTGACATGATTTTCCGGCATTCAGACGGGTAGTGTCTTGCATAAACAAACCTGGAAAACCAACTCACTATAAAGAAACTCACTATAAACCAACTCACTATAAACCAACTCACTATAAACCAACTGACTATAAACCAACTCACTATAAACCAACTCACTATAAACAAACTAACTATAAACCAACTCACTATAAACCAACTCACTATAAACCAACTGACTATAAACCAACTCACTATAAACCAACTCACTATAAACCAACTCACTATAAACCAACTGACTATAAACCAACTCACTATAAACCAACTGACTATAAACCAACTCACAATAAACCAACTCACTATAAACCAACTCACTATAAACCAACTCACTATAAACCAACTCACTATAAACCAACTCACTATAAACCAACTGACTATAAACCAACTCACTATAAACCAACTCACTATAAACCAACTCACTATAAACCAACTCACTATAAACCAACTCACTATAAACCAACTCACTATAAACCAACTCACAATAAACCAACTGACTATAAACCAACTCACTATAAACCAACTCACTATAAACCAACTCACAATAAACCAACTTACTATAAACCAACTCACTATAAACCAACTCACTATAAACCAACTCACAATAAACCAACTTACTATAAACCAACTCACTATAAACATTGACAATTCTAATAAAAAGCCAGGCCAAGCAATAAACCATGGATGCAGTAATCTTGTTGCAGTAATATTGTTGCAGTAATCTTGTTGCAGTAATCTTGTTGCAGTAATCTTGTTGCAGTAATCTTGTGTAATCTATTGTATCAGATAAGAAAATGTGATGTTGGGCGGAGTTAATTTTGTACAGACGTCAGACGGGTCACGTCAATCATGGAGTTTATGTTTATCATAAATGCTAATACATGTCAATCATGAAGTTAATGTTTATCATAAATGCTAATACATGTCAATCATGGAGTTTATGTTTATCATAAATGCTAATACATGTCAATCATGGAATTAATGTTTATCATGAATGTTGTTATATGTCAATCATGGAGTTTATTTTATCATGAATGTTAATATATCATTTTATTTGTTGTAAAATCGAACAAGTTTCAGTTTTTTATGAGCAGATGAAAATAGTTGCGATATTTTTGTGAATGTAAATAGACCACAAATAAAAATTGTTTCGAACATAAACCTCTCTTTGTTTCCTAATTATTTCATTATTATTAATTTACAGTTGACATGAATTTTGTTTTTGAAAAGTTGTGTAAGAGAGACAACTCATGGCTGCTCTTAGTCCTGATGAGTTTAAAAGTTTTAACATTGACATGACGTTATCTCCCCTGGTCACATCATGTTAAAATGTATTGCGTGTAATACGACTCTCACCTTCAACTGGTAACTAAACTGTGAGATTATAGCTACACACACCACACACACACACACACACACACACACACACACACACACACACACACACACACACACAGAGAGAGAGAGAGAGAGAGAGAGAGAGAGATTACTGAAAGTCAATTACAGTGTTACCCCGAGATGCGAAATTAATCCGCTCCGGGGTGGCATTCGTATCTCGAACTAAGTATTATATTATGTAAAATACTTAATCCGTTATACGTATTACAGAAACAACAGTAAAAATTGAAAATATGGAAAAACTATAGGAAAACAAAATAGGATTCTTCAATCCCTAAAAGTACATATTATAAATCACATAAATTGTAATAAAACAATGAAAACAGAAAAGAAATGAAAAATAATATGTATAAAATGTGAACATTTTTTAATTTTTTTTATTTCTTCTCCTCACTTCCACCAACATCTTCCAGCTTCCTCTCAAATCCTCTTCTTCTTGCTTCGCTAGCAGCTATTAATTTATTTGAAGCCATGGCCATAAAAATACGCGTTTATAAAAAAAATTCAATTGGCCTTTCGTATCTTGGATTTTTTCGTATCTTGAAGCATTCGTATCTCGAGGTACCGCTGTATTACTAAAATATTGTTCAATCAATTTTCAAATTGCACAAACTTTACTAACTCACCTACGTGAATGTCTAACAGAAATCTTGTTATAAGTTAAACTCACTTCATGACTAGCTAGTGAGCTAATAAAAAAAAACGTAAAAAACCAAGTTTTTCACTATAAATCCTTTATGTACGAGACGTAACTAAAAGAATGTTCATTATAATACGCAGCGCAAGACCATCCAAAAATACAAAATTGCAGTTGTGTCGTAAAACATGTTTAATATAATGCGCACCGATCAGGAATATGTTTATAAAAAGAGTTGTCAATAAAATACGCACCTTATTGCGCGACAGAAAGGTTGTTCAATATAATACGCACCGCGACGCTCTATCTCAAAAAATAGCATGATACATAGGAATAAATAAAATAATCTAAAAAATCAATAATTTAATTACGGTACATGCGATCGATCTGAAATTTTGATACATTGTTTTTATCATCGGTACGAAACTGCCTGCAAAATTTCAGCTCGCTATCTTGCGAGCAAGTGGGTTAAAAATCGATCAAAAGTTTTGGCGACAAGCAAGCAAGCAAGCAAGGTCGGCCGCAGACACCACGAGTTAATATAAAGGATTTAATAAGAAAAACCCGTAAAAAACCAAGTTTTTGACTATAAATCCTTTATGTACGAGAAGTAACTAAAAGAATGTTCATTATAATACGCAGCGCCAGACCATCCAGAAATACAAAATTGAAGTTGTGTCGTAAAACATGTTTAATATAATACGCACCGATCAGGAATATGTTTATAAAAAGAGCTGTCAATAAAATACGCACCTTATTGCGCGACAGAAAGGTTGTTCAATATAATACGCACCGCGACGCTCTATCTCAAAAAATAGCATGATACATAGGAATAAAAAAAATAATCTAAAAAATCAATAATTTAATTACGGTACATGCGATCGATCTGAAATTTTGATACATTGTTTTTATCATCGGTACGAAACTGCCTGCAAAATTTCAGCTCGCTATCTTGCGAGCAAGTGGGTTAAAAATCGATCAAAAGTTTTGGCGACAAGCAAGCAAGCAAGCAAGCAAGGTCCGCCGCAGACACCACGAGTTAATATAAAGGATTTAAAAATAGATGATAAGTGAAAATATTAAAATGATTTATGAAAGAATAGGAAAAGGTTTACGCTAAAGTACGAGTGCTGCCCTGTTAAAATGTTTACGCTAAAGTACGAGTGCTGCCCTGTTAAAATGTTTACGCTAAAGTACGAGTTCTGCCCTGTTAAAATGTTTACGCTAAAGTACAAGTGCTGCCCTGTTAAAAGGTTTACGCTAAAGTACGAGTGCTGCCCTGTTAAATTGTTTACGCTAAAGTACGAGTGCTGCCCTGTTAAAATGTTTACGCTAAAGTACAAGTGCTGCCCTGTTAAAATGTTTACGCTAAAGTACGAGTGCTGCCCTGTTAAAATGTTTACGCTAAAGTACAAGTGCTGCCCTGTTAAAAGGTTTACGCTAAAGTACGAGTGCTGCCCTGTTAAAATGTTTACGCTAAAGTACAAGTGCTGCCCTGTTAAAATGTTTACGCTAAAGTACGAGTGCTGCCCTGTTAAAAGGTTTACGCTAAAGTACGAGTGCTGCCCTGTTAAAATGTTTACGCTAAAGTACAAGTGCTGCCCTGTTAAAATGTTTATGCTAAAGTACGAGTGCTGCCCTGTTAAAATGTTTACGCTAAAGTACGAGTGCTGTCCTGTTAAAATGTTTACGCTAAAGTACGATTACGCTAAAGTACGAGTGCTGCCCTGTTAAAAGGTTTACGCTAAAGTACGAGTGCTGCCCTGTTAAAATGTTTACGCTAAAGTACAAGTGCTGCCCTGTTAAAAGGTTTACGCTAAAGTACGAGTGCTGCCCTGTTAAAATGTTTACGCTAAAGTACAAGTGCTGCCCTGTTAAAATGTTTACGCTAAAGTACGAGTGCTGCCCTGTTAAAAGGTTTACGCTAAAGTACGAGTGCTGCCCTGTTAAAATGTTTACGCTAAAGTACAAGTGCTGCCCAGTTAAAATGTTTATGCTAAAGTACGAGTGCTGCCCTGTTAAAATGTTTACGCTAAAGTACGAGTGCTGCCCTGTTAAAATGTTTACGCTAAAGTACGATTACGCTAAAGTACGAGTGCTGCCCTGTTAAAAGGTTTACGCTAAAGTACGAGTGCTGCCCTGTTAAAATGTTTACGCTAAAGTACAAGTGCTGCCCTGTTAAAATGTTTACGCTAAAGTACGAGTGCTGCCCTGTTAAAATGTTTACGCTAAAGTACGAGTGCTGCCCTGTTAAAATGTTTACGCTAAAGTACGAGTGCTGCCCTGTTAAAATGTTTACGCTAAAGTACAAGTGCTGCCCTGTTAAAATGTTTACGCTAAAGTACGAGTGCTGCCCTGTTAAAATGTTTACGCTAAAGTACGAGTGCTGCCCTGTTAAAATGTTTACGCTAAAGTACGAGTGCTGCCCGTTAAAATGTTTACGCTAAATACGAGTGCTGCCCTGTTAAAATGTTTACGCTAAAGTACGAGTGCTGCCCTGTTAAAATGTTTACGCTAAAGTACAAGTGCTGCCCTGTTAAAATGTTTACGCTAAAGTACAAGTGCTGCCCTGTTAAAATGTTTACGCTAAAGTACGAGTGCTGCCCTGTTAAAATGTTTACGCTAAAGTATGAGTGCTGCCCTGTTAAAATGTTTACGCTAAAGTACAGTGCTGCCCTGTTAAAATGTTTACGCTAAAGTACGAGTGCTGCCCTGTTAAAATGTTTACGCTAAAGTACAAGTGCTGCCCTGTTAAAATGTTTACGCTAAAGTACAAGTGCTGCCCTGTTTAAAGGTTTACGCTAAAGTACAAGTGCTGCCCTGTTAAAAGGTTTACGCTAAAGTACAAGTGCTGCCCTGTTAAAATGTTTACGCTAAAGTACGAGTGCTGCCCTGTTAAAATGTTTACGCTAAAGTACGAGTGCTGCCCTGTTAAAATGTTTACGCTAAAGTACGAGTGCTGCCCTGTTAAAATGTTTACGCTAAAGTACAAGTGCTGCCCTGTTAAAATGTTTACGCTAAAGTACGAGTGCTGCCCTGTTAAAATTGTTTACGCTAAAGTACGAGTGCTGCCCTGTTAAAATGTTTACGCTAAAGTACAAGTGCTGCCCTGTTAAAATGTTTACGCTAAAGTACGAGTGCTGCCCTGTTAAAATGTTTACGCTAAAGTACAAGTGCTGCCCTGTTAAAAGGTTTACGCTAAAGTACGAGTGCTGCCCTGTTAAAATGTTTACGCTAAAGTACAAGTGCTGCCCTGTTAAAATGTTTACGCTAAAGTACGAGTGCTGCCCTGTTAAAAGGTTTACGCTAAAGTACGAGTGCTGCCCTGTTAAAATGTTTACGCTAAAGTACAAGTGCTGCCCTGTTAAAATGTTTATGCTAAAGTACGAGTGCTGCCCTGTTAAAATGTTTACGCTAAAGTACGAGTGCTGTCCTGTTAAAATGTTTACGCTAAAGTACGATTACGCTAAAGTACGAGTGCTGCCCTGTTAAAAGGTTTACGCTAAAGTACGAGTGCTGCCCTGTTAAAATGTTTACGCTAAAGTACAAGTGCTGCCCTGTTAAAAGGTTTACGCTAAAGTACGAGTGCTGCCCTGTTAAAATGTTTACGCTAAAGTACAAGTGCTGCCCTGTTAAAATGTTTACGCTAAAGTACGAGTGCTGCCCTGTTAAAAGGTTTACGCTAAAGTACGAGTGCTGCCCTGTTAAAATGTTTACGCTAAAGTACAAGTGCTGCCCTGTTAAAATGTTTACGCTAAAGTACGAGTGCTGCCCTGTTAAAATGTTTACGCTAAAGTACGAGTGCTGCCCTGTTAAAATGTTTACGCTAAAGTACGAGTGCTGCCCTGTTAAAATGTTTACGCTAAAGTACGAGTGCTGCCCTGTTAAAATGTTTACGCTAAAGTACAAGTGCTGCCCTGTTAAAATGTTTACGCTAAAGTACGAGTGCTGCCCTGTTAAAATGTTTACGCTAAAGTACGAGTGCTGCCCTGTTAAAATGTTTACGCTAAAGTACGAGTGCTGCCCTGTTAAAATGTTTACGCTAAAGTACAAGTGCTGCCCTGTTAAAATGTTTACGCTAAAGTACGAGTGCTGCCCTGTTAAAATGTTTACGCTAAAGTACGAGTGCTGCCCTGTTAAAATGTTTACGCTAAAGTACGAGTGCTGCCCTGTTAAAATGTTTACGCTAAAGTACGAGTGCTGCCCTGTTAAAATGTTTACGCTAAAGTACGAGTGCTGCCCTGTTAAAATGTTTACGCTAAAGTACGAGTGCTGCCCTGTTAAAATGTTTACGCTAAAGTACAAGTGCTGCCCTGTTAAAATGTTTACGCTAAAGTACGAGTGCTGCCCTGTTAAAATGTTTACGCTAAAGTACGAGTGCTGCCCTGTTAAAATGTTTACGCTAAAGTACAAGTGCTGCCCTGTTAAAATGTTTACGCTAAAGTACGAGTGCTGCCCTGTTAAAATGTTTACGCTAAAGTACAAGTGCTGCCCTGTTAAAATGTTTACGCTAAAGTACAAGTGCTGCCCTGTTAAAATGTTTACGCTAAAGTACAAGTGCTGCCCTGTTAAAATGTTTACGCTAAAGTACAAGTGCTGCCCTGTTAAAATGTTTACGCTAAAGTACGAGTGCTGCCCTGTTAAAATGTTTACGCTAAAGTACAAGTGCTGCCCTGTTAAAATGTTTACGCTAAAGTACAAGTGCTGCCCTGTTAAAATGTTTACGCTAAAGTACAAGTGCTGCCCTGTTAAAATGTTTACGCTAAAGTACGAGTGCTGCCCTGTTAAAATGTTTACGCTAAAGTACAAGTGCTGCCCTGTTAAAATGTTTACGCTAAAGTACGAGTGCTGCCCTGTTAAAATGTTTACGCTAAAGTACGAGTGCTGCCCTGTTAAAATGTTTACGCTAAAGTACGAGTGCTGCCCTGTTAAAATGTTTACGCTAAAGTACGAGTGCTGCCCTGTTAAAATGTTTACGCTAAAGTACGAGTGCTGCCCTGTTAAAATGTTTACGCTAAAGTACGAGTGCTGCCCTGTTAAAATGTTTACGCTAAAGTACAAGTGCTGCCCTGTTAAAATGTTTACGCTAAAGTACGAGTGCTGCCCTGTTAAAATGTTTACGCTAAAGTACGAGTGCTGCCCTGTTAAAATGTTTACGCTAAAGTACGAGTGCTGCCCTGTTAAAATGTTTACGCTAAAGTACAAGTGCTGCCCTGTTAAAATGTTTACGCTAAAGTACGAGTGCTGCCCTGTTTAAAATGTTTACGCTAAAGTACAAGTGCTGCCCTGTTAAAATGTTTACGCTAAAGTACGAGTGCTGCCCTGTTAAAATGTTTACGCTAAAGTACGAGTGCTGCCCTGTTAAAATGTTTACGCTAAAGTACGAGTGCTGCCCTGTTAAAATGTTTACGCTAAAGTACGAGTGCTGCCCTGTTAAAATGTTTACGCTAAAGTACGAGTGCTGCCCTGTTAAAATGTTTACGCTAAAGTACAAGTGCTGCCCTGTTAAAATGTTTACGCTAAAGTACGAGTGCTGCCCTGTTAAAATGTTTACGCTAAAGTACGAGTGCTGCCCTGTTAAAATGTTTACGCTAAAGTACGAGTGCTGCCCTGTTAAAATGTTTACGCTAAAGTACGAGTGCTGCCCTGTTAAAATGTTTACGCTAAAGTACGAGTGCTGCCCTGTTAACGCGTGACCTTCAGAGAATACCTAAACTGTTTCATTATTTGTACAGAATAATATTTTATACGTCATAAATGTTGTTGTATTTAACACTGTTAATAAAAATTAAATTTTGTAACATACATTCCCTAATTATTCAGGAGTTGTGTGGTGGTAGGGTGGGGGGTTGGGGTGGGGTAGGGTGGGGTGGCGGTGGGGTGGGGGTAGTGTGGGGGTGGTGGGGGTGGGGTTTACCCGAAATGTTAAGGGAGACAATCAGGTTGAACAAGTTATTGACACGGCGACATCCCAGTCACGTACATCACCTATCAGATAAACGGCAATCACACGACACAGATGTCGGTTGTTGGATACGGCAACCTTGACTTCATGCAACATACCACTTAACACATTTCCAATTATCATATGCCACAGTAAGGAGATTCTGTCCCATAGAATTAAGTCATAAGCAGTGGCGTAGATTTCAGACAGGTAAGGGTGGGATGTAAGTAAAGATTTTTAAAGCTATGGTGAAACATGTGCTGTTCATGGGGCCGAGACATGGAGAACAAAGGCCGTAAACCTGACCAGAATCCAGTCCTGCGTCAACAATTGTCTAAGAAGGATTCTCAGAATTCACTGGCCAGACAAAATCAGCAACCAGGAACTGTGGCAGCGGACAAAACAGAAGCTAATTGAGGAAGAGATTCTCCAGAAGCGGAGGAGGTGGATTGGTCATACACTAAAAAAACACCTACCTCCAATACAACAAGGCAAGCCCTGAAAAGAAACCCCCCGGATAAGCAAAAAAGAGAAACACTTGGCGCCGAGAATTTGAGGCAGACATCAAGAAAATCGGCCATGACTGGAAGATCCTTGAGAGGCTGGCCCATGATAGGGATGTCTGGAGGTCTCTCGTAGGTGGCCTATGGCCTTGGAGGAATCGCAGCCTCTGACGATGATCGGTGGATGCCCCTCTTGGACAAGAAGCTCAACAAACAAGGGTGGGGTGGGTACCGAGCAAACGCAAGTTGACCATTAGTTGACCAGTAGTTGACCACTAGTTGACCTGTAGTTGACCAGTAATAGACCAGTAGTTGTAGTAAGGAAATGTCAATACTTTCAAACATTTAGCTGAGTCATTCCATGGAAGGGAGGTAATTTGATTACGTATCGATCCTGTCTGATTCTATCCTCATTCAACTTTTTCTTTTAATTGAAACACGTAAACAAGTAAATCCACGCGAGAACATCGACTGCGCAAAGGTGTATGTCTATTTATATCAATTCTGTTCATTGGATCAAATAGTCAAAGACGAGAGATTGAGGCCGACGAATAGGGACCCTGTCTATCTTTAGCCTCAAAATATAATTGTCTTCTAAAAAAGCTGCATCTTTGTCAGAAACACATCCAGGTGAGACAAACTCGACTGTATCCGAAGGTGTGTCCTTTGAATAAAGGCTGCGTGTGACATTATGAGACCCCCTGCCAATTGGTCGTTCTCTTTCACTTTGTATCCATATGTTAAAGTTTTGCACAAGAACATTTCATAGCCTTGTTCCCCTTGTACACCAAAGTCCCTCTACAGCCATTAAGGTTATAGGGCCCACATGAAGGTGATGCCCATGATATTTGTGCAGCATTCTGAACGAAGGTCTGTCTCTGGGGCGGCAACCTTTCATACATCACGAGGAATCTCACAATGTGAGGGTGGGCCCCAAATAAACACATACAATTAAATCAATATAAATTATGATTTTTCGTGACAAAAAAAATTACTACAACTTGGCTACAGCTTAGAAACAGCTGATACTTTCGTATTTCAGCCTTTGACAACGTGAATCTCGATCATTGTGTTTAATCGACTTTTATCATTGGCTAGCATGCCGTGCTTTCGTCATTTCTGATCTAGTCGAAACTCCCAACTGAAGAAGACTTTTTACAAGTATCGTGTGATCTGTTAGTATAGAACTTTGAAATCTGGGTCATGGTAGCTTGGATATTTGTACATCTCAAGATCACTTATGACTTATTTCATCACAAATTACAGTAACAACTTTTGATTGGATGGGGGTCCATGACGTCACTATGCAGTTTGATTACTTCAAAGAGTTACTGAGTGTTTGTTGCTACGGATGTTGTATACGATGGTGCTACGGATGTTGTATACGATGGTGCTATGGATGTTGTATACGATGGTGATTTTTGTCTGTTAGTTCAATATCTAATTCCTGTCATTATCTAAAACCAAGATACTAAAATGACGTCAAAATATCATAAAATTATTTAATACAATTAAAGTGTTTTATTTCTGAAGAGGATAATTGACGTCTTGAACGTTTGTTGGTAAAGATATTGATACCGATGAACACAACACGAATATAGAAATCAACCTGAATAGAGACTACAGAATAACTTAACATGACGTCAGAAACTGAGCCCCAGTCAGCTGTGCTAGTAACATCAGGTAGTTGAACTTATTTTAATTATAATTAAACGCGTTAGGTATTGTCCAAAAATGTTATTCAAACTATATTTATTATTATACTTATAATTTATAATTATTATTTTCTTATACATGAATCCCAGACCAGTCAGCAAGGGTTGACCTTCCGCCCTCAAAATTATTTATTATCGGAGATTTGACATCGCGTATTTTTCCAATGGAATAAAATCATGGCTAATTAGAGTCGTCATATGAGGTAACCTGTGTCAAAAGTCATGTCTAAAAATTGTCACTACATCGTCTGAGTTGGTCACGTGATCACATGTAGTGCTATTCATCTGATGAGCCGGGATTCGAATCCCAGAGAATTTTAAAAAAAATTGTACTTTGTGTTTAAAAAATTAGGTTGATTCGAGTTGTTACTTTATTGACCTATGGTCAAGTTGTTGGCTGCTCTATTGACCTATGGTCAAGTTGTTGGCTGCTCTATTGACCTATGGTCAAGTTGTTGGCTGATGTATTGACCTATGGTCAAGTTGTTGGCTGCTCTATTGACCTATGGTCAAGATGTTGGCTGCTCTATTGACCTATGGTCAAGTTGTTGGCTGCTCTATTGACCTATGGTCAAGTTGTTGGTTGCTCTATTGACCTATGGTCAAGTTGTTGGCTGCTCTATTGACCTATGGTCAAGTTGTTGGCTGCTCTATTGACCTATGGTCAAGTTGTTGGCTGCTCTATTGACCTATGGTCAAGTTGTTGGCTGCTCTATTGACCTATGGTCAAGTTGTTGGCTGCTCTATTGACCTATGGTCAAGTTGTTTGCTGCTCTATTGACCTATGGTCAAGTTGTTGGCTGCTCTATTGACCTATGGTCAAGTTGTTGGCTGCTCTATTGACCTATGGTCAAGTTGTTGGCTGCTCTATTGACCTATGGTCAAGTTGTTGGCTGCTCTATTGATCTATGGTCAAGTTGTTGGCTGCTCTATGGACCTATTGTCAAGTTTTTGGCTGCTCTATTGACCTATGGTCAAGTTGTTGGCTGATGTATTGACCTATGGTGAATGTACATTCTCTTTTGGGTCGAGCCGCTAGGCTCTTAAGACCCGGTTCATTTTATCGCAAGCGAGCCTCATCAAGCGGGCATCGCCGTAGAGGTAACCCTCTGCAGGTACCGTTACTTCGCCTTCCAAACCCCCGCACAGTTCGGGGCACTCTTCGAGTACGTGGGCCACCGTCTCTTCCGGGTGGCCACACAGCCGACAGGCCAGTTCCCTTCTAGTGTTAAACTTGTACAGGTAGCTTCGTGTGGGACAATGTTCAGTTCTCATTCTAGTTATGAGCGTCTGATTGCTACGTCCAATTTTCCACCAGGAATCGCTTTTGCTCGGTCGCGGCATGTACTGGAATACTTTTCTGGCCGTGCTTCCAGATGCCCAGCCCTGAAGCCATTTCTCTCGGAAATGGTCCTTAAGCCACGATCTGACCCCCAGCTGGGTCATCGGGCGATCGGGTTGGGGCTGAGCTGAACCTTCTCTCGCTAACTCATCGACCCTGTCTGAATGAGGCTCGCCACTGTGCCCAGTGATGTACTGAAAGACTACTTTTCCGCCTCGTGCTAGGATTTCACCTACTGTCTCCAAAATGACACTGACCGTTTTCGTCTCCAGAGAGGATCGACCCACGGTCTCGAGCGAAAACCGTGAGTCGGTGAAAACTACGACGGTCGGGAAAACCTTTCTTCTTGCTAGACGTCGGCGCACTTCCTTCAAACCCTTGCAAATCGCCTCCAGTTCGGCGTCGTGACTACTCTATGCGGATCCGCACGGTCCTGACAATTCGATACTGTCAGGTCCAGGTTGAGGGTATTGAATTAGCACTCCGTATCCACTTCTGCCATCCTTGAAACGCGAGCTGTCCGTAAAGACTTTTACCACGCTGTCGCCATAAGCTTCGATCGTCTTCAGAGTCTCGTCTCGCTGGAGCTCGACGGGATTGGCTTTCGTCACCGCTGTATTTGCCAGTGTCATACGTAGTTCAGGCAAGTCAGAGCTTTCATGTGGTCCTCGAGCAGGGACCAGTCGCATGCGTTCCCTGTGCTTGGGTATGGGGACTGAGTCTTCTAGTTCGTAGACCGTATCCATGAAGGATGGTCTTTTCAGTCGGGTCCTCTTTACCCATCGGTCTTGTAATTGGAAGCAGGGTTCGTCATGCTCCAACCTACGGTATCGTTCCACCGTGGTCATGATTGCCTTTTCTCGCCTTATCGCCAGGGGTTCTACGTTAGACATAATTTCTACAGCGGCTGTGGGTGTCGTACGCAACGCCCCGCACACGAACCGTAGAGCTTGGTTCTGTATTCGATCCAGACCCTCTAGAGCCGTACGGCTCGCAAAGGCCTGGACCGGGAGGCTGTAGTCAATGGCACCCCTCACACTACCGAGATAGAGAGCCCTCAGTAGTCTTGCATCCGCACCCCAACTAGTGCTAGCCAGTTTCTTCACCAGGGACAGTTTAGCTGTAGCTTTGGCACACAATTCACGCACATGGTTATGTAGCTGGACCTTCTGGTCCAGCTTGATTCCCAAGTACGTTGGTGTCCGATCCCAATTCAATCTTTTCCCACATATCTGAAGCACCACCTCATGCTTCAGGGCATTCCGTCCATTAGTGAAAATGGAGTGGACCGTTTTCTCCGTATTGACTACTAGGCGCCAGCGATTGGCGTAGTCTTCGATTCGATTCAGATCTTCCTGCAGCCTGTTCTGCAGGGTTGCGACGTCCTTTCCGGAACTCCATATAGCCAGATCGTCAGCAAACATGGCATTCTGTGACCCCAGAATACCTTGTAGGTCGTGGACGTAGGCTAGGAACAATGTACAACTAAGGGCGGATCCCTGTGGGAGTCCGTCCTCCAGGCACTCTTCGTTGGATAATGACTCCCCCACGCGAGTCTTGATCGTTCTGTCCGTAAGGAACGATTTTATCCAACTGTACATGTTCGCAGTAACACCCAAATGCTGTAACTTATAAAGTAGCCCTCCACGCCACACCTTGTCGTATGCCTGCTTTAGATCGAAGAACACCGCAACGGTGTGATTCCTCGACTGGAGTTCGTTTGTGATTGTCTGAATTAGTCGGAGAGCCTGGTCCATCGGTTGGCGTCCCTTTCGGAACCCACCTTGCGTCATTGGAATGCATTTGGACTTTTCGAGGAACCAGTAGAGTCGTGCGTTCACTAACCGTTCAGCTACCTTCCCCACACACGACGTGAGTGAAATTGGCCGGTAGCTAGACGGGTGTTCGCCTGGTTTCCCCTCTTTGGGAATTGGGGTTATTGTGGCCTTTTTCCACAGCTTCGGCAGCGTGCCTGTTGTCCAAGTTCTATTTATGAAACCCAGCAGTTTCATTCGGCCTGTCTTGCCCAGATGTTTGAGCATTTCATTGTGAACTTTATCTGGTCCTGGTGCTTTGCCAGCTTGGCACTTGTTGAGTGCGGTTTGCAACTCTGTCATTGTGAAGGGGGCCGCGAAACCTCTAGTTGAGGGCCCTTGCTTTGTCTCCTTGAGCCCTCTTTGCGCATTCGGTCGATTGTTCGGCTAAAATCAGATCTGGCGCCTTTCTTGTTAACCTGGGCAAAGTGTTTGTTTAGCGCTCGTGCGCGCTTAACTTCACTAGCCCTTTGGCCCTTTGGTGTCGCCAAAGGGTTGGAATTCTTTGTCTTCCCCGCGCCAGATAATGCATCCAAGAGCCGCCAAACTTTTCTTCCGTCTACGAGATCGAGTTTTTCGCACGTATTTACCCATTTCGCCTTCTTCGCTTTGTCGACAGCTGCCCGGACTTCAGCCATCAGTCTGTTGTACGCCCTACGAGCTTCGGGCGTCTTCAGCCTGGCTGCCTTTTTCCGTGCTTTTGCTCTTTGCTTCACCAATTCTGCCAGACTCTTGTCCCAGTAAGGTCTGAACTTCTGTTTCCCGTTCGTCCTTGGGATCGTTCGCCTCGCAACCCCAAGGATTGTGTCAATAAACTGCCCGTAGGTGGCATCCATGTTGTCTCCTGCAACATCCAGCAGAGCGAGCTTGGTCTCGCTCTCGGCCTCGTACTTTCGCCAATCGGCCTTACGGAACTGCCAATGCCTTCTTTCAAATCGAGGTTTGCCTGCACCAAGTCCAAATTCAATCAGGATTGGCAAGTGATCGCTGCCTACTTCCTTTAATACTTCCAGTCTATGCTTCGACTCTAGGTCAGCGGAAATAAGTATGTTTATCACACATTATATTTATTTGTTTAAATTTGAGTAATTTGAAATGTAGTCTGAAAGTCTTTTTATAAAGATGATGAACATCTGAGAGATGAACCAACGTTTGAAATGTAAATGTTGCCACCATGATACGTCATTAACATAAAGGAATTTGATCAGCTTTGTGTGAAATAATTGACGGCTTGACAATGGTAAATAGTTTTAGCTTTGTGGGCCTATTGTAGGCCTATTGTAGGCCTATCATCTTACAACGAAACGGGTGGTGTCTGTACTGATGAAGGCGTCATATCTACGGGGGGGGGGTTTAAAAGGGGGGGGTGAACGGGCTAAAGCCAGGGGCCCCCGATGATTTAAGGACCCACAAACTAATTTTTGTGTATAATAAATTGTTGGCTAATGATGGTATGAAGTCCTGAAAGTATCATAAAGTAATTAATAAAATCTCATCTACTTATCAAGAGAAAACGTCGAAAGTGTACATCGTTTGTAATAATATCTAAAAATATTATGCATGCAGGAAACATGGAAACCTAACTAAGGGAAAAAATCGAAATCTTATTAGTTTGGAAAACTTACGAATAGGAAACTTTGACATAATATAGCATAAATCATTTATCGAATTTTGAACCAACTACCAAGTTAGTAGTACATTGTACAGGAATTACGAGGCTTCGGCCTACATAAAGACTGCAGTAAGAAGTAAATATTCCAATAAATAATGTAATTAAATACTAGTAAGTTCAGTAAAACAATATAATATAGAATAAACATTTAAAATATCGTTAATTAAGAAATCATCTCTATTTCACGAATGCTAGTTAGGGAAAAGCTAGGGAATATTGAATATTTAAAAAAATAACAATTAAACCGTATACTTAACAATTTGTCACATAAAACTAAAAAGAAAAATAGAGAAAAAATATAGAAATGGTTAATTGTCCTAATAGCTAATTTTAAAATGTATTTAACATGAATATTTTTTTTTATTTCACATGTATCGCTATTATAATCTTGTACTTTAGTTTACTTGTCTTCTCGAAACTGTAACCTGAATTACATGTTGCGATCCGTTATTAGCTAAATAACATTCAGTCCTGTTGTGCGATTCATCAAGTTCATACCGATGTATTCCCATACCGGATCAGAAAATGGCCAAATTATACTTAAAATTTTTGGAAGAAAATGACATTCAAATTCAAGATTGCCGTGGACAGTCATACGACAGTGCTGCAAATATGATCGGGAAGTATAACGGAGTCCAGGCTATCCTTAGTGGGAAGTATAACGGAGTCCAGGCTATCATTAGTGGGAAGTATAACGGAGTCCAGGCTATCCTTAGTGGGAAGTATAACGGAGTCCAGGCTATCCTTAGTGGAAAGTATAACAGAGTCCAGGCTATCCTTAGTGGGAAGTATAACGGAGTCCAGGCTATCCTTCGAGACAAGTGAAGTGTTGATCATAACGTGCCGTGGTCAGCTCATTCCCTTAGTTTGGTTGGGAAAAGTGTAGCAGGAGGTTGTACTGCTGC